>RJWM01037252.1:0-17575 GCA_004363535.1 Dasyprocta punctata
TTTATCTCAATCTGTTAAAAGCCATGTATGACAAACCAACAGCCAACATCTTACTAAATGGACAAAAACTGAAAGCTTTCACTCTAAAATCAGGAGCAAGACAAGAATGTTCACTATCACCACTCATTCAATATAGTTCTGGAATTAGCCAGAGCAATTAGACAAGAGAGAGATATAAAGGGAATAAGGATAAGAAAGGAAGAAGTTAAATTATCATTATTCACAGACAACATGATACTATACATAGAAGACCCCAAGGACTCCACCAAAAGACTTCTAGATCTAATAACCAAATTCAGTAATGTAGCTGGACACAAAGTCAACACTCAAAAGTCAGTAGCATTCCTGTACGCAAACAACAACTCACTGAGAGAGAAATTAGGACACAATACGCTTCACGATAGCATCCAAAAAAATGGAATACTTAGGAATCAATCTAACAAAGGAAGTAAAAGATCTACACATTGAAACTACAGTACTCTGAAAAAGGATATTAAAGAGGATACCAGAAAATGGAAATATATTCCCTACTCATGGATAGGAAGACCAACAAAGCGAAACTGGCCATATTCCCAAAACTGTTACACAGAGTCAGTGTAATCCTGAGCAAAGAACCATTAGCATACCACACAGATCTAGAGAAAACGTTACTAAAATTCATTTGGAATGAGAAGAGACCTCGAATAGCAAAAGCAATCCTGGGCAACTATGGCAAGACAGGAGGCATTATAATTGCTGACTTCAAATTATATTACAAAGCTATAGTGATAAAATCAGCATGATATTGGCCAAAAAAATCGACCTGAGGATCAATGGAACAGATTACAAGACGCAGATGCAACTACGTAAACACTCGGCCACCTTACGTGTCTTTGACAAAGGAGTCAAACGTGTCCATTGGAAGAAAGACAGCCTCTTTAACAAATGGTGCAGGAAAAACTGGCTCTCTACATGCCAAAGACTAAAACTAGACTCATGTCTATCATCATACACTAAGCCACAGTCTAAATGGATCAAATATTTAACTATTAGAACAGAAACACTAAATCTACTGTAAAAGAAAGTAACTAGAAATCTTGGAGACAAAGGTACAGGCAGAGAGCTCATGAACAAAACCCAAACTGCATGGGAAACAATTCAAAGAATTAACAACTGGGATCTCATCTTATTGAAAAGCTTTTGCACATCAAAAGAAATCACCAACAGAGTGAAAAGACAACTCACAGAGTGGAAAAAAAATCTTAACTAATTGTCTCTTACACAAAGGACTTACATCTGGAATATATAAAAAAACTGAAAAACTCAGGCCCCCCAAATTCAAAAACCAATCCAAAAATGGGCATCTGAGATGAATAGGCACTTCTCAGATGAAATACAGCAAATGAGTATATTAAAAAATGTTTAACATCATTGGTCATTTGAGATAGACAAATTAAAACACTGAGATTCCATCTCACCCCAGAAAGTATGGTTATCATCAAGAAATCAACCAATAGCAAATGCTGGAGGGGCTGTGGGGAAAAAGGAACACTTCCCCACTGTTGGTGGGAGTGTAGACTGGTGCAACCACTGTGGAAATCAGTGTGGAGATTCCTCAAACAACTAGGATTAGACGTCCTGTTTGACCCAGCTGTCCTGGTTACTTTTCACTCATTGCTGAGACGAAATATCTGACGCCCAAAACTAGGGAAGGGAAGGTTTATTTAGCTTACAGTTTTTTGAGGCGACACTTCAAGGCAGCAGCCAGAGTAAAAGGGGCAAGGGCAAGCCTCTTCTCCTTCCTTATATTGTACACAGGACACCCCTCCCTTCAGGGTGGGTGTAGCATTCACAAATCTCCTTGCCTTCCTTTGCACAGGATGAGGATGTTTACAAAGTAAGACCCCTGGCTCCCTGCTGAGTCTCTCACTAAACTTCCACCTTCTCAAATTGACACAATGACCAGGTAACTGTTTGTGCTCTATACCCCAGGATGTAGAGCTGCTGTCTTACTTAATTAAGCTTCCAGACTTCTCAAGTTGACACAATGTATAAACCATAACACCAGCTATTCCCCAGCTGGGTACTTTCCCAGAAGAATTAAAGGCATTGTACCACAGTGATATATGTGCACCCATGTTTGTAGCAGCAGAACTTCTAATAGCTAAATCTTGGAAACAACCCAAATGCCCATCAACCCAAGAATGGTTTAAAAAAATGTGGTATTTTTATACAATAGAGTACTACTGTGACATAAGGAAGAATAAACTTAAACTTTTATGAGTAAATGAATGCAACTTGAAATCATACTCATAAGTGAAATAGATCAGACTCACATGTGTAAACAACGTATTGTCTCCCTAGTGAAAGAAGCTGAAAGAATAAGATACAAAATGTACATTAGATATTGTGAAATGGGAAGAAACTGTCCAAAAGGAAAGAAAAAACTGGGATGGGAAAAGGAGAAAAGAAGAAAAGGACCCGGTGTGGTGGTGCATGCCTTTAATCCTAGCACTTGGGAGGCTGAGGTAGGCGGTGCGTTGTGAGTTCGAGGCCGGCTTGGGCTATAATGTGAGCACAAGGCCAGCCTGAGCTACATACTGTGACCGTGTCTCAAAAAACACAGGGCTGGGAGTTTGGCTCAGTGGCTTAAGCGCCTGTCTGGCAGGCATGAGGCTGTGAGTTTGATCCTTGGTGCTGAAAAAAAAAAAAAAAAAAAAAAGGAAAATATATATATATACATGTGATAGTTAAGGAAGTTATACTACTGATTTCTACTACTTCATTGAAAAAGTTTGTGCTTATATTGTTTGATCCACTTTTCATATTTACAGTTTGTACTCTGAGCATCTACTTTGGAAACAGCAATACACAATGTATCAATTATTGTTACTCTCCTATTTGTTTTGAAATTTTGTATCATCTTTCTTCTTCAGTTTTCTCTTTAAAATAAATAAAAAGGAATGAGCACAGGGTCTATGTGCCCTGTGTGGCCCCCTTCCCTGAGGGGCCCTCACTTCCGCCTGTCCCAGGACCCCCCTCCGACCCCCGTCACTGCAGACAGCTGAGCACATCGGGCTGTCACCCGCAGCCCTGCGGAAGGCGTGCTCGCGGGATGGGGTCCCCTGCTCAGGGAAGGCCCGGGAGGTGCACGTCTGTCCCCACCTCTGTCCCCATGGCCTGGGTGGGGGGCTCAGTGGTAGTGGGGCCAGCTCCCCCAAGCCTGTCCTCTGGGCACTGAGGCTTAGCCTTAGGTATTTAGTGGACAGGGGCACCCCCACCTCCTGTGGGACCCGCATGGGTCCCTTTCTCGCTTCCCTGCTGTGCCAGCACCTCGGTTTCCACAGCGCCACAGGGCCAACAAGCGGGGTGGTCTGGAAGTTTCATCTACAGGAAAACCGTTTGGGGCCCGAGCAGCAGGAGGGGGACCCTCCCCTGGGGCAGGGGTCTCCTCGGGCAGTGCTGAGGAGGCGAGGCCGCGCCCCAGGGCCTCTGCCCACCAGGGAGAGAAAGGCAGTCACTGGCCCAAGACGCCGGAAGCCGGACGGAAGTGGAGGGTGACTTCGGTGACCCTGCAAGGATCCCACAAGGACTCCGCGCTGGAGGACGGGGGGACCGGGCAGCGGCCGGGCGGGGCTGCAGCCGGCGCCCACCTCACACGCGGCCCCCTTGGGGCAGAGTCACAGAAAATGCAGAACCGGGGTGTGCTTCCTTTGCCCCCCAGTGCAGGGCGGGAGCTGGGCCGCCCGCTGCCTGGCATTAAAATGAGCGAAGGTAATTTGCCTTAAAAAAGCTTAATGAGCGGATCATTGCCAGCGAGGGCTGGGGGGAAGCGCGGTCCCCGGTGGCCGCGCGCCACGCTCGGGTGTGCAGTAACCAGACGGAGGCCTCGGCGACGCCCCGGCGGCTCCCCCTCCGCCTCCCGGGTAATGGGGAGGCAATGAGGCTTGGCTCGCGCTTGCTCAGCCCCGGCCGCCCCGCCCTCCGCAGGGCTCCCACCGGACGGAGGGTGCGGCCAGGGGCTCCGTGGAGGGGCTGGCGACCGCGGCCGGGGACGCCGGCCTCCGCAGCGACCTCTCCCGCCCTCCCCACGCCCCACGGCCCGGGGTTGCGCAGGCCCTGCCCCACAGCTGAATGTTGATTTTGTCACTTGATGGATAGACACCTGACCTTTCCGGGCTTCGGGGTCCCCAGCTCTTTGGGTTCCTCTCAAAGGGCTGCCACACTGAACAGAGCGCACAGGAGAATCCCACAAAGGTGGGTGGAAGGGCCGCTTGCCATCATTAGCCTAATTTGAGCTGAAAGGTCTTTGTTGTAAGTTGTGGCGAGGAGGGGCCTGGGGACCTTGGGAAGTGTTTTGCTGGCGAGCTTGTTGAGATATGATTGCCTTTGTTGTGATAATCTGAAATTAATTTGCACTTGAACCCATCCCTTCTTCTGGGCTCATTTTAAACACGGTTATAATTACGCGCCCTGCATGAAATTGAGACCAGACCCTGGTGCGAGGAAGCTGAATATTTTAATTCCCCAGGTACACGGGCTCTTTTCCCCACTTATCTCACAAGGTAATAAAACAAAATGTTCCTGCGCTCACGCTTAAGAGAGAGACACTTGCCTGAGGGGAACAGGGATAATCAGTGTATTCCGCACTCCCCGCCCCGCGTTCTCGCAGTGGGTCAATCGCTTTCTTTTAAAGTGATGTTAAACTTGGGCTAATACTAGTTGATTTGCACCTGGAACGCTATTTTTTAAGCTAAAATGGTGCATTGTGTTCCGGTCGGCCGCCCTCCTTTGGGGCTCCGCCTGCGGCACCCCTCCCCCGGCTCCTTTGAACGCGCTTCGGTCCCTTCGCGGGCGCCGCCACCTCCCTCGCAGTGTGAGCTGCCGGTCCTTATCTGCATTCTCTTAGTTTTAACCCAGATTAGTGTTTTGGGTAGGAATCTCATTAACTCTGGCCAGCCAGCCGCGGTGTGATCGCCTTTGGAATCCTAATGGACTCAAAGGCCGAGCTCGTCCCCTGGGCACCGAGCCGGCTTCCCGCAGCCGGCGGCTTAAAGGGACAGGGCCCTCCCCGCAGCGAGGCCTCGGGAGGGTGGGGAACAGACCGCACCTGGTGGGCGGGGAACTGGGAATCTGGGGAGCAGGGCCCCGGGTCCCGGGACGGCCCTCCACCTCATCCTCGCCACCCCTGGTGTCCCACAAGTGCTTCTGCCAGGGCCCCGAAACCAGCCTGCAGGCTCCCGCAGTCCCCCTTGCCCAGGAGGCAAAGAAGCCCTGCACTTGGAAGTCCTGGGAAGGCCCCCCAAAAGGAGATGGGGCCCCTGGCATGTCCTGGAGATGAGGACAAGGCTGGGGCTTGGTCACTTAGTAATCAAACCTTCCGGGGCCAAACGCAGAGCCAGCGCACACTGTTCTGTCCCTAAAGGTCCGAGAAGTCTGCGGCGCGAGTGGCGAGGTGTTGGTGCCCGCGCATCCGGCCCCACCCAGTCCTTAGAAATTTTGTTTTAGAAAGATACACAAGTACTTAGGCACCACAGTTGTTTTTTTTTTTTTTTTTAACAAAAAATAGGTGTGATAAAATGACCTTTTCTTCCATGGGCGGCTGTTCCGGGCAGAAGGGAAAGGGAAGTGTTCTAGCTTTACCAGTTTCCTAACCAGTCATCCAGACAACAGGCCTGCAGGACGGTGCAGGCCGGGAGCCCGCTGTCCTGTGGGGAGGCGTCCGGGGACACGGGCACCCTAGGGACCCCTGGCCACACCTGCAGTGTGTGCTGCTCCCTGGGGCCATGCTGGGGAGGGGCCCTAGTCCGCCGCAGGAAGGAATCCTCACCTTCGTTCTGCAGAGGGGACGCTATGCTGGAGTTCAGAGAAGTGTGAGCTGGGGGCCGTCCACCCAGAGCACCCGCGTCCTAGGAGGAGGCCTGCGTGCCCCGGGAAGGCCAAGCAAGGGCGGGGAAAAGCACCCAAGACCTGCAGGCCTCCGAGCTCCGGCGGCTGCTTGGGCCCCTGGTGTGGGGCTCTGCAGCCTGGGGCATTCTCCCCGCTTCCTGCTCCTCCCCCTCCCTCCTGCCCCAGCCCCGCACCCCGCTCCCCACCCCAGCCCACCCCAGCCCACCCCATCGCTCCCTGACAGCAGCCTGCAGGGCAGCGTCCACACACAAAGCGGGAGCCCTGCGACTCTTCAGAGCGCGTCTCCTGATGTCATTATTGATTATCTACTTTCTCAGGCTTTGTTTCCGCAAAGTTAGATACGGGGTGGCAGAGGTGACTGAGATGGGTGGGAGGCCTGGAAACAAGTGCCCGCCAGCAGATCGGCCGCTCGGGTGTCCACAGAGGCCGGGTGTCCTCAGGGGCTGGGAGGGGCTCGTGGCTTCACCTCTCAGCCGCTGTCTCCGCCTGTTAGCACCTCTGGGCCCGGAGCGCCACTCTCCTTATCAGCTCAGGGAGCCCGTGAGGGCAGGGAGCATGGGAACCTGATAGGCCCGCGCCCCCTCTGGACACTGCTGCGCTTCCCCTCCGCGGGAAACGGCTTACTCAGTGCGTGTGCTGTCAGACCCTCGTCCTCTGAGAGCAGCCCAGCTCCTAGGGTGCTGCTGCCCCCCACAGTGCCCCGGGGACGAAAGAGCCTAAAAGGCCAACGGAAGGAAGTGGCCCGGTTGGCCTCTCCATCACCAGAGGCTCTGTGGCCGTGGGTGACGGGCATTTCTGTGTTTGATTTTATCTCTTGGCAGCACATGGGATTAACCCTGGGACCTCTGCACTGAGCTACATCCCCAAACCTTTTTAAAAACTCATTTATTTAGAGACAGGGCCTCGCTAAACTTCATAGTCTGGGCTGGACCTTGGCATCCTCCTGCCTCTTCCTCTTGGAGTGCGGAGAGTAGGAGGTGATGTACACTTTGGACACAGGTCTGGACTTGGTGTCAGGATGACTGTGCTGACTGCTCCTGGTCCCCAGAAACACAGCACTCAGAAGTCCCCCTATCCGCCGTCTCCCGGGCCTTCTGGCGTCCTCTGCTCTACGCCTGACATCACACAAGAGTCTGTAACATGACCCTTCTCGGCCAGGCCCCTTGCTGTGGGCAAGAGGGCCAGCGAGCTTGTGACCTCTCCCTCTCCGTGGACACTGCTCTAACATATTCTCCCCGAAACCCTAGAAGCCCCAACTTTTGGACAGAGCTGGCAACACTGTTTAAAGTGAACATGGAAGCCGGGCGTGGGGGCCACGCCTTTAATCCCAGCACTCGGGAGGCTGAGGTAGGAGGAGCTTGTGAGTTCGAGGCCGGCTTGGGCTACAACATGAGCACAAGGCCGGCCCAAGCTACACAGTGCGACCCTGCGTCAAAAAACTAGGGCCGGGAGTTTGGCTCAATGGCTTAAGCGCCTGCTTGGGCAGAAGTGAGGTTGTGAGTTTGATCCCCGGTGCCACAAAAAAAAAAAAAAAAAGTGAACATGCAAACTCTCGCCCAGTTTCAGTTGCCCATGTCCACTGCCCTCATCTCAGACTTTAAAGAAGTGTGACTCACGGTGTTTGGGAAGGGGCCTTCTAGGGATCACTTCAGTGGATAAAAACAAGTCTCTGAAAATTAAATCCGATTTTTCAAAACAGAGGCGGTGTTTGTCAGCACAGTACCAAGCTTTGAGTCTTTTAGCTCCTTGGCTGTGGTGCTTTGTCCTGCAGATGGGGTGCAGGCGCTGTGCTTTTCTCTTCTGGGGTCTGGCGGTCAGCGTTCACCGTGGGGTGTGTCCCTCGGACTCCAGGAGGAGGTGGCGGGGTGCCGTGAGGGCGGGGGCTCCTCCTGCACCTGTCATGCCGGGGTGGGCGCCGCGCGTGTCCTCACAGATGCCCAGCGGGGCGTCTCAGTGCAGAGGCCGCCTGCTCCCGAGACCACCGTGAAGGACGCCCGAGTTCCTGGGCTGTCCCTCCCCGTGACAGTAACCCGGGCTCTTGCCTTCTGAGGGGCGAGCTTTCTTCAGCCCGCAGTTTCCGCGGTTTCAGTCCCTGCCCTCTGACTTGGTCGTCGGAGTCCACATTGGAAGGGCGGAGCTGATCCTGGCCTGGCACCCAGGAAGCAGGAAGGGAGAGAAGTGTTAGGGTCCCACGTTCCCTTCGAGATGCAAAGCGAGCCTTGGACACGTGGCCTGGGGGACACTCGAGGTCCCCTGCGGGAGTGTGCAGGCTTCGGCAGGGCACCCTCCCAGCACCTACCCAGTGTGCGCTGCGCACCTGTCTGCTTAGCAGCCATGGACTCGAATCTGCATTTTGAATGTTATAGTGTGGTTGTCTGCTGGGCAACTGCACAGAAGACCCTGCTGGGAAACAGCACGCTCTGAATTAAAGGATGCTGGGCTGTCAGGCACACCCACTCACAAAATAGGAGCCCCATTACTTGTTTTATTACAGAATCATGTCGGCTCCGCCATAGAAGACTTGTTCCAAGCTATTCTCATTTTAAAATAAATCATTTCTAGGTGCATGCCTGTAATCCCAGCACTTGACAGGCTGAAGCAGGAGGATCTCCCTGAGCTCTAGGCTAGCCAAAGCTCCATCGTGAGTTAAGTCCAGTCTGAACTATATAGCAAGACCTTGCCTCAAGGAAAAAAAAAAAATTGGCAGCACTCACTGTTATGGTTGATACATTGTATCAACTTGAGAAGTTTAAAAGTTTAACTGAGAGACTCAGCAGGGAGCCAGGGTCTTTAATTTGTAAATATCCTCATCCTGTGCAAGAGGAGGGCACAGAGATTTTATCCTTGCTACCTCTGCCCTGGAGGGGAGGGTGGCTGGCTGTCACCTTGAAGCACTGCCCCAGTGCCATTGCACCCTGCCTTGGAGCCAGCTGATTATGGACTGAAACCTCCACAAACTGTGAGCTAAATAAGCCTTTCCTTGCTTCATTTTGGGCATTGGATATTTTGTCCCAGGAACTAGAGAAAAGTAACTAAAACACCTGTGGTAATTCTATATGCATCACATCCAGTTTTACACAGGTTCTTTTCGTTGCTCTTCAATTGCTGTCAATGACCGAGGCCTCCTCCACAGCTGCTGTCCACAACTGGACAGAGGGGCGGCCCCAGCTCTCCCGGCATCAGCTCCTCCCCCGGGCCCCTTGTCCACACCTGGGGCCCTGGCCGGCCTCCCTGGCCATGGTCACCATCTCCCAGGTGCTCAGGCCAGGCTGACAGTGTTCCCCAGTGCACAGTCAGGTGCAGCCTGGTGCTGCCCCTTGGATGAGCCCGTGCAGATTCCGGGCCGCGTCTGGGATCTTGGGCGGAGAAGGCACTGACCGCTGATTCCTGAGTTGAGCTAGGCACTTCCCGCCTCACTGAGTTGGTCAGCCGCCCAGGACACTACTGCTGCGACTTGAACAGAGGAAAGGTTTTGGCTGCTAGTTCTGGGGGTTCCAGAGCAAGATCAAGTGGCTTCATCGCTTTGATTACAGGCAGGACATCCCATCATTTTGGGGCAAGGTGGGGGTGGGGTACCTGGATGAGTGTGGATGTCACCTCCAGAGTCAGGAAGCAGAGAAACAGGAAGAGGCTGAGCTCTCCAGCTCCACCAGGGCCAGACCTCCAGTGACCTAAAATTCATTCCACCCCCCTACAAAGCCACGACTTGACTTTTAGCCCCTGGACTTTTGGGAACCTGTCTTGGTTACTTTTCTCTCATTGCTGGGACAAAATATCCAACACCCAAAGTTACAGAGAGAAAGGTTTATTTAGCTCACAGTTTGTAGAGGTTTCAGTCCATAATTAGCTGGCTCCAAAGCAAGGTCTCGTACCTAGCCACAACAGTTCACAGTGGCAGAAGACAGCGAAAGCAAGAAGAGTCCAAAGGGGAAAAGCAAGCCTCTTTTTCTCCCTTACACTGCATGCAGGCTACCCACCCCAGGGCAGGTGCAGCACTCACACCACCCCCTGCCCTCCTCTAGCACAGGCTCCGGAAGCTTACAAAGTGAGGACCCTGGTGGCCTGTGAAGTCACTCAGTTAAACTTCTAAACTTCTCAAACTGACACATGAACGACATTGCGGAGCAGTCTCTACAGCCTAGGATGTAGAACGGCTGAGTGACTTAGGCTTCTGTGCTTCTCAGGTTGACACAATGTATCAACCACTACAGGACCCCCCCCCAAGGCAACACTGACTCCACCCAGCAGCTCCGGGCTCAGGAAGCAGCCCACGTTCAGAAGGCACCTGCCTGGTGGACTTCCGTCCCGCACCTCAGCAGTTTCCACTAGGAAAGAGAGCGCGCTGAGCTCCCCCAGGGAGGGTGTCCACACTCGGGGCCCCCACCCCCCTGTCCTCCCTGCACCAGGCCTGGCCATGGCCTGCGGCAGCACTGGGCTCCTTGGGTCTTGTCTGTTCCGTCTTCTGATGGCACAGAATCTGTGTCCCTTGAACGGCCTTAGGACCCTGAGCTCCAGTCCTCACCCACGGGCTCGTTCCTAAACCCAGGAGCCCGGAGCAGCTATGATGTCGCTTCAGGCGAAATCCGGTTAAAGTAAAGGAAGCTCAAGGGACGTCCCCACCCCTGCCCAGGAACGGAAGCCGGGGGCACGACAGACGTCACCGGGCAGGTTTCCTGCAGAGGACACTTGCAAAGTATCCATTCAAGCCCTTAATCATTGCAGAAAATGTTCCTGCTGGGCACGGTGGCTCAGGCCTGTGATTTCAGCACTCTGGAGGCTGAGGTAGGAGAATCACCATGAGTTCAAGGCCAGCCTGGACTGCATGGCGAGACTCTGTCTCAAAAAACTGAAAAAAAAATAAAATAAAATAAAAATAAACTAAACTGAAAAAAGAAG
Organism: Dasyprocta punctata; assembly: GCA_004363535.1. Classification (NCBI taxonomy): domain Eukaryota; kingdom Metazoa; phylum Chordata; class Mammalia; order Rodentia; family Dasyproctidae; genus Dasyprocta; species Dasyprocta punctata. Next base: position 10,786 of record RJWM01037252.1, read on the forward strand.
AAAAAAGTTTTCATTCCCTTTTACCTTTTTCATAATATCTTTGTATGGAATGAGTGTTTGTATTCTCCCTGTTGCAGACACTTCAATGAGATACAAATGGGGGAATATGAAAATACATTAAATACATTGCAAATCCTGGATAATGGTTAAAACATTAGGAAAAAAACCACAATATTCTTTCATGTCAATGACCTGCATTTTTAAAAAGTATTTCTTTTGTATAAAGTTTGATCTGATTTTTTTCTTTTTCCTATCATGGAATTTAAAAACAATTTCCTTAGAGTTATTGTATTTCAAACATCATGGAATTCACTCAAATTATTAAACTTAAAGCAAGGCAGACACTGCGTGAATTTGGGTGGCACCAAGCTGGAGGCGTCGCTGGTAGAAAGCCCCGGGCGATGTGGCCTTCCTCTCCCTCTCTGCTCACAGATGGGTGGGCGGCAGATGGGTCCCTGGACAGGGGAAGGAGACCCTCCGGGGGCCCCAGTCCTGGCCCTTCACCCGCACGGGTGTGGCCTCTCTTTTCCCCTTCTTCCCCTGCTACTGCTGGGTGGAAGGTTCCCCTAACGGGGACATGGGGCGGGGTGAGGGTGGGCAGCCAGGATTTATTCCAGGAAGAAGTCCCCAAAGAGTGTGGCACTCATGTCCCTACCTTACTCCAGAGAGCCATGGAAGCTAGATTTTTTTTTCTTTTTCACTACCTGAGATTGAACCCAGGGCCTTTGCCTGAGCTACATTTCCAGCCCTTTTAAAAAATAAATGTATTTTTTCTTTATTTGTTTGTTTATTTTGAGATAGAGTATCACGAAATTACTAAGCTGCCCAGGTTGGGTTCCAACTTGAGATCTGCCTGCCTCAGCCTCCCAGAGTGCTGAGTTACAGGCTTTTGTCACCATTCCCAGCTGGTTCCATGCTTGGCAACAGGCCAGTCTGACCACCCACAGACGTGTGCCCCTTCTGCCTGTGCCTGTAAGTTCGTGGGGTGACTTCTCTTTCCAAGCCCACATTCCCGCTGTCACTGAAACAGGCCTCCATGCACGTCCTGGGTCACCGCAGCTTCTCCAGCTGTTGCCGCTTCTCCTAGGACTTGGGCCTGGAACTGTGGGACCAGTGCTGTGGCAGAGGCCGCTGCGCAGTGCTGGCCTGAAGGACAGAGGATTCTCCCGGGGCCCGGAGCAGCGGAAAAGAGCGGCCCCTTCGGGCACACCTGAGCGGTGGTTTGCATGGGCCCGAGGGCCTGGCCTCGGGAGGCGCTGCCCTGCACGCGGAGCACGGAGACCCCAGAGCGGATGCACAGGGCCCTCCACCACGGCAGCTGCTGGCCGAGGGGGGATCAGAGGCGACATCCTCCCGGGGGTCTTCAGGACGTCCTGACCCCTGCTGTCCGTGCTGCCAGAGCCCCGTCCCAGGAGAGCAGCGTGTCAGGGCCTGCGTCCTCCTGCAGGCCTGCCGGGCAGCCCGGGGCAGACTTCACCCTGCAGCCAAGACTCAGGCTGCAAAGCCCACAGTTCCGCCTCAATGCTGCAATTCTGAGAAGGCATCTGGTGACAGAGGCTGACTTCCTTCTCCCACCTTCGTGCTGTGTGGACTGTCCAGGAGCAGTGTGTGACACGCAGTCCCACCTGGGTCACCCGTCAGGGGCCTCCAGAGCCAGCTCTGTTTCCTAGGGACATCTAACTGTGTGCCAAAGTGGCGCTTGCTATTCTTAACCAGTCACTGGCAGCTCATTAGTATTTAAATTTATGCTAATTTCATCAAGGTGTGAAAAGATCTTTTTCTTGCATATACATGAAAGAACCATATTACTATTCAGCTGGCTTTTTCCCTTTCCTTTTTTAACCCAGGAAAAGCTTGTTGTGACTTAAACAAAGAAGACAGGTAGAAGAAAGCACAACCCGGAGAAAGTGAGAAGTGGAACTTGAAAGTGTCACGTAAACACAGACCGAATGGTAGCACGCGGCGACGGAGCGGCTGCCTTTTCCACGCGTGTGCACAGGCGCCGGCCACCTCAGAGTTCACAAGTGCGTCCTCACACATCACTTGCACTAGTGTGACACTGCCCACCTCCGCGGCACCGCAAAACTTCAGGATGTGGAAAGAGACCTGGGGTCCTGACGCCATGTGCAGACGGTGCGGGGGGGCCCCGTCTCGCTCAGACCTGGCCGGAGGCCCAGGGTGGGTTCGTCCAAGGACCGGCCTGGCCTCCCCTGCACTGAGCCAGCAGCCTGGTGTCACCCTGGGTTGACAGAGTTCAGTAGCCTTATGCTCAGTCCGTCACACACTGTCCTGATGCTGGACTTTGAAGCGCTTGCTGCCGGTCTGTGGGCTGCCCGCATCCACAGAGGGCCGTGTGGCTGTCACAGGACCGGGCCACGCAGAAGGGCATCCCTGGAGGGGGGTGGCCACGTCCCCTGGGGCCGTGACGTGGTGACCTGAGTGTCACTGTCCTGCCAGGCAGCCTCGCCCTGCTGTGGTGATGAGGCTGCCACTCGCCAGCATCCCCTAGAGCCCCACCTGCACCCTGCCCCACAGCCCAGGCCAAGGTCTCGCTCTACAAGCTCATCCGGGAAACCGAGGCACCCAGGGCCCCCCGCTTCACTCAGCAGTTCAGTCCTCAGGCCGGAAAGGTGCAGGCTGCTCACTAGTAGAAATGGTCAAGATTTTCAAAACGGCTTTCAAGTTCTGCGGCCTGGAGTGAGGCTGCTGACGTGGGGCCCTGGGGAGCTCTCTCGGGACCTTAGGCCGCTCGCACACTCGCGCTGGTCCTGGGAGACGCTTGCTGGGAGTCATCTGCTCTGCTTCATAATCAAACTACCACGTACCCTCCTTACGCAAATGAGAAGCCTCGTCCGGCCTCTTCTCCCTCTGCTCTTCGATGGCTCTGCACGCGTCATGGAGGAAGCAGGGTGAGTTTTGGCCCCGGATGCGGCGTGCAGGAAGGACGGCGTATTCCCTGTGCGGTCCTCGGACAGTGGCCCTGAATCTCGGCCCCTTACATGAAAAGGGGACTCGGTGGCTCGCGCTCTTGGGGGCCTTCACTGCCCAGCACCCTGCCTGCCCTGAGAACAGCGGAACTGGCAGACGACAAAGCAGGGAGTCTCCAGGAGCCCCTGGGCGCCGACAGTTTGCAGAGTTTCTGTGCAGCTCACTCTCAGTGTAGCTTAGAGGGCGAGGCGCTTTTGTCCTCTGGGTCTCACCGCACCAGCAAGACATGTATGTTCCGCAAGTGTTTATAAATACTTTCTTTCAAACTGACATGATTTCGCAAATCGGCTGGGAGTATACAGTCTGAGCTGCTGGAACAGGAAGACAGAGAGACAGAGAGAGACAGAGAGGGAGAGAGAGAGGGAGAGAGAACTTCTCAGAGTTCACAGCTCGCCGTCCCTGCCGCAGAAAGGGCTGTGCTGCAGTCCGCAGCTGCGTGCGAAGTCAATAGAAAGTTGCGGAGGAGGAGAAGAGCGCTGCGGTCTGCATTTTAATCCCTGCAAGGCGCCCCACCCCCAGCCCGGGCTTTGTAGCCTGTGGTGTGGCCTTGGATGGCTGAGTGTCTCTAACGTACTTAATGAGCTCAATGTCAAATTGTTGGGCCTTTTGTCTTTAACAATAAGCATTTAGCTCAACCAAATGAATAGAAATTGCTTTAGTGAATTACAAAAACCAAGGACTTTTCAATGCATCACACAATGACATTAATTATTTTCGACATTGTCTTATTTTTGCAAATGTATTAACTCTGAATTTGACTTAAAATGCAATAAATGCTTGACTGTTGAAACTGAAAAAAAAAAGGTAGAACATTATGAGTAAATCAAAGTGTCCCTGGCAGTGATGAAAATCCTTTTGTGATAAAGAAAACGGCAAGATGGAAGCGATGGTAGTGTGTGTTCGGTCCTGAGTCTGAGGCCGCACCCCAGTGGCTTCCCTCTGTCCCGTGGGCGGGGCACCATGGGCCCATGGCGCTGCTGAGCTTCCCAAGGGGGCTTCTGTGGCAGCCCAGTGCGGGTTTGCCAGCTTCGGCCCCTGAGGGGTCGGTCCGGTCCTCGGACACAGAGCCCAGCATTCAAAGGCCTGCAGCACGCGGTCGTCCTGCAGAAGTCCCCGCCCCCGCCTCGCAGCAGCGGAGAGATCTGAATGCTTTCTCCTAAATCTCTGTAATCCAATAAGCTTTTGTGTTTAGCAGCTTGTTTGGGAACTTGTTTAGCACCCCAGCCGGTGCCTCGGCAAGGCCCTCTGCAGGTAGGTGAGCGCCCCAGGGAGGGCCTGATCATTATTCCGGGCGAGAGGCCGCTCAGCCCCGACCAGAATGTAATTCGTAATTAACTGTCATTTACTTCTGTCTGCATTGACTTGCTGTTCAAAAGACAATGTAACTGGGCTGGCCACTCGTTCCCCTTTGTTGTGGATATAATGTCTTTTAGATCTGGCTGTTTTCATAATGTTTAGAAACTCAGGGCTTACTCTCTTGAAACCAGGAGCAGTGGGAGAATTCACTGAAATAAATCCAACACAAATGATTTGTTATGCCGAGGCACATTAGACATTCCGACTGATGAAACAGGATAGCCCCCCCTCCCAGCCGACAACTGAAATGACAGAGGGGCGTCCTCCGAAGCCTGTCTTTTAAAACGCAGTCTTCAGAAGTGATTCAGTCTACAGTGTAGACTCTAATCTATGCTCACCTCTCAGTTTAATTATTTGTTTGTCACACTTTTCATTAGGAGAAAAATAAACAGAATGTGTGGATAGACCTTGGACGGGGCGCTGTGTTGCCAAGATTGGCAAGCAATTCCGAGTTTAACTACTCAGAAATTAATGAAGCCGAGAGCCCATTGGAACAGAAAGCACCCAGCAAGTATCAAGACATCCGGAAAGAAAAACACTAGATGTTTTTGCAGTTAGATCCCTAACAAATGTCTGCTCCTTCCTCCACATTTTGGGAGATTATGATGCCCTTAAGGGAAAGGAAGCAGCCCCTTTCAAATGTTCAAAGTGTGCCCTGTTTTGCAAACTGGAGCGCCTCCTCGCTGACATGGGTACACAGTGGTGTCTGCGGCCAACACGCAGGTGTTTGTGTCTCTGACGTGCAGAGACGTGGACAGGGCCCGGGCCGGGCTCACTGCTTGCGGATGGCATCCTCGCCTGCCCACTGTCCACCCAAAGTCCCTTGGTGACCTTGCCAGGGGGTCTCAGCGTGGCAGGGCTGGGATGCGGAGGCTCTCGAGTGCCTGCCGACGCTGCAAAGCTGGAGCCACCTCCTTCCAGTGTCACAGTGCCCCGGCGTCACGTTCAAATGTGTCAGAGAGATGGAGTGGCCAAGAAGAGCCTCAGCCCAGCGGGTGGGCTGGTGTCACAGGACACCACGAGTCCTCATCACAAGGACCTGGGTGGCTCCACGGCACTGGCAGTGCTACTTGGACACAGGGCTACGTCCCTCACCGGAGATCTGGGACAGAACACCCAGGCGGAAACGGGCAGCGGAGGTGCAGAGGACACTTCTCAGAGGACGAAGTGGCGATAAATCAGGAAGGCTCACCCCAGTGGCCCCGGGAGGAACGGAAGTGACCACAGCACCGAGACGCCGTCCTCAGACGATAACAGATGCTGGCGTGGCCTTGGCGAGGAGGAGTCTTTCTGCATTATTGGTGAGAATGTAAGTTGGTGCAACCACCATGGAAAGCAGCGTGGAGACTCCCAGAAAACTGAAACTAGACATTCCATTTGACCCGGTTATTCCCCTTCTGGGTTCTTTCCCGAAGAGTTAAAGACAACCTATTACAGCGATCCACGCACACCCACGTTTACAACAGCACAACTCGGAATAACTAAACCTTGGAAGTGGCCTGAGTATCCATCAACAGGTGAACCAGTGAAGAAAATGCGATATTTATATTTAATGGAGTATTCTTTATATTTAATGGAGTATTCTTTATATTTAATGGAGTATTCTTTTGTTACAAAGAAGGGTGAACTTGAGTCATTTGTAGGGAAGAGAGCATTATGTTAAGAGAAATAAATCAGAAACACAAGCTTATGTATTACAGTGTTTTTCTAGTACAGTATGAGAAATGAAAATCATAAATAAAGAGCAAAACAGAAGCTGGGTGTGGTGGCGCACGCCTTTAATCCCAGCACTCGGGAGGCTGAGATAGGAGGAGGGTTGTGAGTTCGAGGCCTGTTTGGGCTACAATGCGAGCCCAAGATTGGCCTGAGCTAGAGTGCGACCCTGCCTCAAAAAACCAGGGCTGGGAGTTTGGCTCAGTGGCATAAGCGCCTGTCTGGCAGGCGTGAAGCTGTGAGTTTGATCCCTGGTGCCACAAAAAAAAAAAAAAAAAAAAAAAAAGAGCAAAACAGAAGACAGTTACTAGAGAGCAGGGAGACAGATCTGCAGACAGAAAGGGACCGCGAGATGGCGGAGGCGGAGGGCGGGGAGGGAAGGGGCCGCTGAAGAATGAAGCGGTGTGAGGGGCGTGGACCAACTCCCCGCCAGGATGTGAGCGTTCTACACTGCAAACGTGTGTGCAGAAAGAAATAAAAATTTTTAAAAAGTTGGAAAAAAAAGAATGAAGGGAGCAGGTTTGGATCTGACGACAAGTAACTGAAGACTCGGCTCCCAAGGCAGCCTGGGGCGGGGCTGTGGCACCTGCCGGCTTCCGGCCCAGGGCCATGCTGGGAGCCTCTCTGGGACGCACCGTGCTGACCCAGCCCTTGTGGGGACCCAGAGTGTCGGTTACTGCACTGTTCCACCCGCAGAGGCCCATGGAGAGGAAGGCTCCCTCCCCTTCCCTCC
>RJWM01037253.1:0-17573 GCA_004363535.1 Dasyprocta punctata
ATGTACAAAATGTGCCTTTCCGGAGCATCTGTTGTCCATGTTAGGAGGTAACCACCACCCAACCTCAAACCCCTCTATGGCCGCCTTCTCCAATGAATGTAACAGGTCATTTAAACTAACCAATGCAATCTGCTTCTGTACCCACGCTTGCAAGACCCCTCCTCCCTTTGTTCTAATGTTTTATAAGCCTCTACAGGTCACTGAGGCACACACACAGTCTCGAATTGGCTCTAAATGAGACTGTGTCTCCAGGCCTGGCAATAAACGCTCCACTCCAAATTCATCAAGTGTTCCGTGAGTTTTGTTCATCCCGGGGTAGGCTATAACAGTATGACCAGCACTGACTCCAGGAAGAGAAAGATCTGTGCCTCCCCTACACCTACTGGTGTGAGGGCTAATAATCAAGCACCCCCCACCCCACCTCCGTAAGCAACCTGCTGGTTTGGAGGACTGGCTGAGTTGATGGCAACTAAGGTACATAAAACAATTAAATGCTTGTATTGTTTGGTTGATTTTGCAGGCCTGGGGCCGGCAGTCTGAGCATCTCTTGGGAGGATAACAGTATGCAATGTAGCAAATATGGGGAATTCTCTTCTGTCTTGTCTTTGAAGCCCAATATTGTTCTCATTGTTTTGCTTTATTCTGATTTTTTTCTTTTTGCTTTACTTCATATTCTGTTTTGATTGGTTTTATTGTTTTGTTTTTGGTTTGATTTTACTATACCTGATGGAAAGGTCAACTATTGTGAAGATAACAAGATATACTATAGTAGCTATTGTTTTCATGGTGTCTTGCTTTGAACTTCTGTACCAGTTCTACTGCTTTGTTTTGATTGACTTTGTTCTGTTATGTTTTGTTGGATCTTACTATCTTTAAAATAAAATAAAAAAAAATCCAATTGAACGAGGTGTGGTGGCATACATCTGTGATCCCAGCATTCTGGGAGGATGAGACTACACTATAATTTAGAGGGCAGCCTAGCCACTTTGCAATTTACTGATTAAAAAAAAAAGCAAAAAGAACTAGCGATATCTCAGTGCAAAATCCCTTGGTTCAATCCCCAGTAACAAAACAAAACAAAACAAAACAAAACACCAAAGCAAAAAAGCCTATCTGTTTATATGTTTTGTTTTGTTTTGTTTTTTGTACCTGGGATCAAGCTCACAACCTCGCTCCTCCCAGGCAGGCGTACCTGTTTATATGGATAACTTATATGTTGTAGCAATTTTTTCACTAAAGCTACCAAAAAGAGTCATGAGGGTCCAGGTTTAGCCCAAGGGCTGTAGTTCATCAATTTCTAGTGAATATTATCATCCTGTTTCCTTTATTGCATATATCAATAAATGATCTCAGACACAATGTGTCATCACACATATACGCCCCCTTCCCAGAATGCCACTTGGAAGTTCTACCTCGAAACCCTGGCAGCTCAGAGACTCATGATAGCAGGTCTCATATTTGCATGCTGTTTGTGTCCCACCTGCAGGAAGCATGTACCCAACCCAGCCCAAATGCTCCTACTCCCAAAGTTCTTTAGGGAGACCTGCGTGATGCACCAAGGATTGTAAGAACCTCGGCTTCTAAATGACAGCAAAGAGCCTCAGGGTTGACATATCCCTGAGCAAAATGCTCAAAGTGTTCCTCTTCTGTGCCTGGCCTAGGAAAGAACGGATGTTTGAGGTTTTTTGTAAATGCTTACAGAAAAATGTATTTACCCCAACACCTGCTGCAACCCAGGTTCTGAAGTGATTTCCTCAGCCCAGTGAGGATGCCTGCCAAACAGCAGCTGTGACTGAATCTCACCCGAGTGGGCTGACTGTGTGCAGGGTTGCTCTCACAGAACACGCTTCCTCTTCAGCAACAATGGAGAATTAAGTGGGAGGTGGGGACTCCAGTGCCTGTACATCACTCGAATCCACTGGTGGCCTCGTCTAAGATTCCCACAGGGTGTGGGGCTTCTTTGGGATCCAGAGTTGTCATAGCTCCCACTTGCCCATTCTTTCCTAGGAATTACTACTGCTCGATAGTCACAAAACCCATAGGAGCCATAGCAGAAGGCATGATCCATGAGAGCCTATGATTTAGTTACTGTGGTTTAACTCCAGTGTGTAGAACAGTGCTGAGCACATGGAATGAAATCAGTAAGGCTTTTTAAAGTGGACCAATGAGCAAAAGTATAAATTCTACAAGATATTCACTTCTACAGTGTTCCTTCATTATTAAATGGACAAGTATAGAAAGAATTGATGAGATATTTCCCACTGAGGGTTGCAAAATCCCAGGAGAACTGTAAAGCAAACGCAAAAGCAGACTGTGCTTATTCAAGGATCAGGGGTTTCTGGTGGAATTATGAATCCCTTGACTGGAAGTGAGCTTGCAGCCAACTTCTAGTGATATCCAAAAGTCTGTTGATCACCCTGCCCCTAGGTGACACTGCTTGTATGTATGTGCTGTTGAAGGAAGGAAAAATTTTCATGGAATGCACTAGTAGGATTTTCGGTTTCATTAGCACCTACGCATAAGGAGACTCTCCTTCCTTCAAAGTTCTGCAAATTCACTCCCTGATTCTTGTGTGGAGCTGGTGTACCTCTCTAACCCAGCAGACTTTTAAACATTTTGAGGATTATTGCATCAAATCTGGGGCAACAATTTTGGTAAAAGTTCAACTAAAGAGTTCATGAGTTGCTCAACAGTTTTACTCCCAGAAAACAAGTGGATTAACTACAGGTAAGGATTACTGCTGCTGTTATGGTTTATACATTGTGTCAACTTGAGAAGCCTAGAAGCTTAGTTAAGTAAGGCAGCAGCTATGCATCCTGGGGTGTAGAGCACAAACCAGTTACCTGTTCATTGTGTCAATTTGAGAAGGTCAGAAGTTTAACTGAGAGACTCAGCAGGGAGCCAGGGGTCTTACTTTGTAAACATCCTCATCCTGTGCAAAGGAAGGCAAGGAGATTTGTGGATGCCACACCCACCCTGGGGCGGGTGTGTGTGTGTGTGTGTGTGTGTGTGTGGCCTGTGCACTATATAAAGGAGGAGAAGGGGCTTGCTCTTCACCCCCTTTTACTCTGGCTGCTTTTGCTTAGCTGCTGTCTTGAAATGTTCCTGTGCCATGCCACCCTGCCTTGGAGCCAGCTGATTGTGGACTGAAACCTCCAAAAACTATAAGCTAAATAAACCTTTCCTTCCCTAATTTTGGATGTCAGGTGTTTTGTCTCAGCAACGAGGGAAAAGTAACCAAGATAGCTGCTCAGGTAATTCATTTATTAAAATTAACAATTACTCAATCCTTGGTATATAATAGGCACTAAGAGTCACTGAGGAGGCATCAATGAATAATAAAACCACACACCAAAAAATATTCTATTGATAGGAAAATCATGTAGCATAGAGAAAAAGAGACATAAGTAAACACTAAATATATATAGGTTATAAGGGTTGAGCAATGCTTTGGACACATGAAGATTCAACAGAGAACACAAGGAAGACTCAACTGTGAGTTTAAATCCTGCCCATTGCCATGTTTCTCATGGTGCCCCTTGAGTTAAATGCTTTGTCTCTGCAGGATATTAAAGGGCCTCGCCCAGCCACCACTATGACAGAAAATAATCCCCCAGGGACACAAGGTAGTGCTGGTTCTCACCAGTTTAAACCTCCCATTTACTTCAATTTATGTTACTCAGTTAAGTTCCTGTTTCCTAGAAAATGCTGGATTCCTGCTTCTGCAACCAATCCCCAAAGGACAAGCCGCTCTGCTTCTGTACTTTCACATCTGCAACCCCAGAAAAACCTCACTCCCTGAGCCATGTGGGTCCAACTCCTTTGGGAACGATCCTGGTCAGGTCCACTGGCTTAATACAGTCGATTCTTGCCTCAAGACTTCAGTGTGACTGGGTTCTTGGTCATGGCATCGCTATAACACTGCCAGCACAGATTCTATGGCTGGATGTAGAAAGCAAGGGCTTTCTTACCAGTGGACTAGGCTGACCTTGTGCACTGTTCCTGTCACAGAAAACCTTTATATATGGGTGAAACTGAAGAATTAAATGAGAGGTGGAGGAGTCCATGGTCCTTGAATCTCTTCTGTTCAACAGTGGCCTTCTCTGTGATGAATGATGATGTTTTTATTGTACAAATGAGGACCACATTTAATTGATGTTTTCCCAAAGTAAGTTCATGTTCCAGTGGGAACTACTGAGTGTGTTTACAAGAAACTGTGTATTTAATGTATTTTTCAGTCTGATTAATAGAAACTTTTCCACTGAACCAGGTGCTTTACTGCCCATAGAAGGGAGGATGGGCAGGGGCTGAAAGGTGTGGATATTAACACCTGCGAACTGGGGTCATAGAAACCGCCCTCCACAGATAGCAGGACTGAGTGCTCTCCACTATGACCACGTTGACGATGTCATATGGCTGAGGTACGTAACCAGCAGGGACTTTCAGTGAATCCAAGGTGAAAAAGATATTGTTGTCGATGATTCCATGCCTTCCATGGACACTACTAATGCTGACCTGTGATGAGAAATGATGGAGATGAGTGGGGAAAAGCATAGTACATGGTAACCAACTCTGCACCTCCTCACTCTGGCCGTAACCTGCAGGTCAGTCCACCCCCTACCATGATTCCCAACCTGCCAGGTGCACTGGCAAAACCCGGGGTCTCTACACACACCTGTCCCCAGATCGCATTTCACCCCGGTGCAGAGTACCTGGAGATGGGTCAGGGGTGTCTGATATAAAAAGATACTCAGAATTTCACCCACAATGGCTGTTGACCTCTACAGTTAAGGTTCAGAAAGTGCAAACGACTGAGAAGGAAATGTGGTGAGAAGTACACTTCGAGTTTTCCCTACTTATCGGTCACTTCTGTGTACATTTCTTCAATTCTACTGTGGTGCAAAAGCAGATTAAGTCACCAGCTTATGTTCTGTGTGTTTTAGTCACTTTCTGATTGCTGGGACAAAATACCTGACACCCACTGAGTAAAGTAGGAAATAATTATCTTGGCTCACAATTTGTAAAGGTTTCAGTCCATAGTTGGGGGGCTCCAAAGCAGGGTAACATAGACAGGAAGCCTATCCAGTGAGGAGGGACATATATTTATATACATTCTCAGGCCACACACTGGCCCACTTCTTTTCATCAGGCTTAACATCCTAACGTCACACGCAGCTATAAAATCACCTGTGGGTTAAAGCCGGTGTCAGCCTCCCATGACTCAGTAAGCTCCCAAAAGCTCCCCTATAAGGCTTTGGGGGGACATCTAGATATAAGACAAAACAGTATCTACTACCCACATTATGCCAAGCTGTTACCAGGAAGCTCAAATCTGATTTCACTCACTGTTCCCCAATTATCTTGGGGAAACACTTGTTTTCTACTTTTGTTCCTCTCAGAACTTTTTAATACCTCATAATAAACTACATAATTTAGATCTTAATTATGCATGTGTTCCACATTATTCTCTAATTATTTTCTTTCAGAAATACAGCCTTTGCTATGAGAAAATAGGTACCTCTTTGGCAATGAGTACATCATATGTTAGATTTCCCAAAACACCCAATAGAATCCTAAGCAGCAGAAATTCTGACTAAAGGAAGGATACACAGAAGCAGAGGAAGAGTCCCCCAAGCACATAAAATACCCCGTTCACATGCTTGCATCTCAGAGGCTTCACCAAGAGGGCCTTTTTGCTCACCATGCCTGGCTCCATGAAAAATTGTCCTTCTACTTCATGACTCTGATAAAGCTCAAAGTCTACAATAGCTGTAGAGAGAATTTAAATTGAAATAGCTATGAGTTTGGTACGGTACATTTTTCAATTTGCTCTGACATTGAAATACCATAAAATAGTGTGTATACATACAAGCTAAAATTTCAACATTTTAAAATGATCAACTTACAAATCTTCTGTCAAAAAAAATTTTATAATCCATTAGTCCTTCATTCTCACGTATTGGTTTAACACAGTCAAACGAGGAAAAGTATTCACTGTGCATCTAACCAATCCTTCTGTGAGTAGTACAGGATGTAACAATCACCTTGTCTCATTCTTGAGTCCTTTGTTACAGGTAGTCAAGGGCATAGGACACAAGATGGAATTTGGTTTTGACAAATTTTCAAATCTTGATATTTTTACTTAGTTTGCCACCTTTTTCCCAGTGCTTATTGTCTCTCGGCCTCAGTTCTTCAGGTATAAAATGAAAAGCATCAATAGTAGTACTTGCCTATAGTCACATGGACAACAAATCAATGCATATTGAGCCAATACAATAGTACCAGACACCTAATCAGCACCAAATAAATGTTGATTGCTATTAGTAGTAGAATTAGCAGTAGGACATAATATTATAGAAGTAAACACTTTTACAAGGGGTTTTGGACAGTATCTTGCAGCAATAAATATTATAGACACAATATGTTAAAAGCAAGTCACAAGATAAAAAAAAATCAAGGAGGATTTGAGGAAATGTAATTCTTAAACACTGTTACTGGAAGTATAAATTGTATAACTATTCTAGAAATGGGTATTTCTGAGCCTCCTGACTTACTTTTCCTAGTTAACTTCTTGATCTGTGCCTTGTTTTTCCTCAATTGTACCATGGCCAACTTTTACCATGCTTCCATGACCATCGTTGAATTTCTCTTTCCTTGCTTCCCATTTTTTTCCTTCACATTCCTCTTATGTGTCTTTATAGGATATCCAGAGACTGATAATCCAAAAATATATATACCTGAAGCTCCAATCATTCTTAGATTCATATATCCAAATGTTTATTCAGATGGCTATATCTAAAGTTGATTTTCTACTACTCTAGGCATACACCCAATTTTCCTTCTCAGTTTTTCCACATTTCAAAATTGGAACCTCATTCATCACCATAGCTTAAATATATTTAGACAAACTCATAAATTCTCTTTCCCTCACAATGAACGTTCAGTTTATCTTTCAATACATTCACTTCAAACTCAAAGTATATCCACAATCAATTCAATCCTTGCAGCCTAAATTTTTGCTAGCCTCATCCAAATCTCCATTCTCACCAGGATTATTGCGACAACTCCTAACTTGTCTTCCCAAATTCACTCTGTCACATACTAACTATTCTCAACACCACAGCCAGGACACGTACCTTAAAATATAATTAATATACTACACATTACTAATTTGAACTAGATTTGGCCTGTACCAGATTCCATATGTGTATGATAAAATTTGGACTAAAGAGGCCTCCATATGAAGTTAACTGCAATTTGACTTGATCTATAGGCGACTTACCATCTAACTGTACAGTACACCCTGGTAACCAAGCAACTGATTGTCAGCCATTCATAGCAAATGAAGCCTCAGACAATCCTAGGTTGAAAGTGGCCAAATTGTGCCCAACTTAAAGCCAGCCCTGAACTGCACCAATCAGGGAATCTTTGTATTCCTTTCCTGTTTCTCTTTGTATGTAGTTTGCTCTGGCTTGGCTGTACATGCAGCTCAACATGTTGCAACACAACACAGACAGTACACAGGGAGCCTTTTTGGCAGTCTGAGCCATTTTTGGTGCAGAATGCTTCATGGATTTGAGACAGACAAGAAACCCCTGACCCTCAAATTTCCCCTGTCAACTGAAAGAGGGTGTGTAGGTTAGCCAGAAGCTGTCTGCCTCTCCCCTCATTTCCCTTTGTTCCCTCCTGCACCCTAGTGGATTGAGACATTTGCTTCAGTGTCCTCCTTAGCTGTCTAGGGGAGTTCTCCATGGCTGTGTAGGGGTGTCATCTGTGTCTATGTAGCAGTGTCCTCCCTGGCTAACAAACCATGGCTTTCCACACCAACATGAGTGCAGCCAGACAGGTAGCATGGTGACTCCCCATTTGCTGCCACTTCAGAGGATAAGGTTGCATATTTGAAGAACAGAGAGGGCACCTGGAGTGGCTACGATGGGGAAGGAAGAAAATCTGGACCCCCTTATTTGCATAGCCGGGATTCACAAGCAGCCTTCCAGATGATCCCCAGATTTCAGCACTCACCCTCCCTGAAATTTGCTGGCAAGTTTCTGAATAAGTAGCTCTTCCTAGGCACTTCTTTAGTTTTAGTCCAGGAAGGCTCCCTGTGTACTGTCTATGTTGTGTTGCAGCATAGGCCCTGATAAAATGAAGACATGCTTTGGGATTCCTCTAAACCTGTGATTACTTTTCAGGTAGTGTGTGCTCTAAAAGTCTTGTAATTCTACTTGGTTTCTTTTATCCCAAGTAGTATGGACAGAGTGGTCATTTCCAAAGAGAGATGAAGAAATACTCAGAGCTAACACTGAAGAGCTCCAGAGATGAACAGCAGAGAGCAACACCCAGAAGAGTTGACCAAGAGTGACAGCCGAAAGAGACAGAGACCAGCAGCTGGCTGTAGCAACTATTGACATTCAAGTATTACCTGGTATTATCTAGTGACATCAGGAATACTATTGAGCAAAAGAACCCTAGACTGACTTGTAACAATATTAGAACCTTTTCTTTGCTTAAGCAAACTTTGTTAAATTTGTCTCAGTGTATTTTCAACAATACCATTACTTACAGCCTCCCCAAAGACTAAATTCTTTTTTTTTTTTGCACTGGGAGTTGAACTCATGACCTTGCACTTGCCAGAAAGGTGCTTGTGCCACTAGCCAAATCCCTGGCCCTGAAGCCTGAATTCTTACATTGACCTATAAAGCCCTATGTGACTCATACCCATTCCAGTCGATTTTGGGCATATGTGAATCACATGTAAATTAGCCTACCTGTCCAACATGGGAGTATATTTAGGAGGGCTAGAAAGGGAAGATGAGTTCTTTCAATTTTGATGATATTTAGAAAAACAGTAATATCCATCAGAAATCTTTTAGGTATCTACTGAAATTTCAACTTTTCAGTGAACACTCTACAAAATTTCAAATCATGGTTCCTTAGATTTATATTTTTCCTAAACCTGTGAATGAATCATTAGAGTTCAGTCCTACTCTAACATGTATTAACAAAGATGTAGGTCCACAAATAGATTTGTACAAAAATGTTCTTGGCAGCTTCTTTCATTAATAAAAAAGCTACAAGGAGCCAGCATGACCTTCAACAGTAGAGTCGATAAAAATTATATATCTGCTATAAAGCTATAAACTACAGACACATTCAAAAAATGGATGAGACTAATACCTTTTTTAAAAAAAATTCTGAAGTTTGTTAAGAGTGCCTTGCATTTGCTAGGGAAGCACTCTGCCACTGCACTACTTCCCAGGCATTTTTTATTTTGCAACAGCGTTGCACTAAGTTTCCCAGACTGACCTCAGACTTTCAAGTCTCCTGCCTCAGCCACCCAAGTAGCTGGGATTATAGGCACAGGCCACGCCATTCAACGGAAAAACCCTCAGCCAGGTGTGGTGGTGCAAACCTGCAATCCTAGCACTCTGCCACTTCGAACACAGCCTGAGCAATTAATGACTTGGTGAGTCCCTGTCTCAAAATAAAAACAGGAAAAGGGTTTCAGAAGGAGAACACAGTGTGAAGTCTTTAAATTCAAGCCTCTGTACCCCCCCACCACCGAAAGAAAACTTCTGAAATACAAATGTCTTACAAATGTCTTACCTTCAGAAGGTAAAATTAAATAAAATTTCTAAGCAGATAAATTAAGTCTGTGGTGCAAAATAAATAAATAAATAAAAAGTCATTGGTCTGCAGATGAACAGAAGGATTGACAAGGGAAGGGCAAGAAGTTAGTAATGATTCAGTACATGGGTTGTCAAAACGCAAAGACACACAAGTAAAAACAAATACCCAATTTGAACTACTTATACACGTGCCAGAACGTTCAGGAAACACTACATAAATGTCATCATTTTACTGTGAAATACATGAAAAAAATGGACTGTTGGACACAGATAACAAGGAATACTTGGGTGAATAAGTGATAAAACAAATAAATAAAACATCAGTGGTAGATCCAGGCGGTACTTCCATGGGTTTTTACACTGCAAAATTGTTTTAAATTTATTGTATGCTTGAACACTTTCTTAATAACAGAAAAATTTACTGAGTAGAGTAAAATTCCACTTCATAATTACATTTCATAAAACAGAATTATCACTAACCTGGTAAAGTTCAAAATAAAATCAGCAATAATCTCCCTCTCATTTCCTCATTCTTCTCAGACACAAAGTAACTAACATGCACCTCCTAAGGGCCACGTGAAGTATGCTCGATGATGCACCAAAGGGTCCTTTCACTGAGTGACTATGGAGTAGCAATCCAACCAGGCACAGAGGCCATAGGAAAGGAATCAGAGTCTCCTGGCCAATCAGGCAGTTGGTGCACCAGTTGTCATTCTGTGATTTGTGCCATAGCCTAAAAAAGGCAAGACCTTGCCAGGTCCTCCAGCTGGCGTGAACACTGAGGAGCTTAGAATACTGTCCATCAGGTTTACATAAAATGGTTGAGGGAAAAAAGCAGCTCAGAGAGGTCCTATTATAAAGTGCAGAGATCAGACCTAATGCTCTTGCCGTGGTACATATTCAAAATCACTTAGTTTTTGAGAACATCCTTGCTACTTTTCAGTGAAGCCTTTTGGCAGCAAAGGGCTACAAAGCAAGTGTGTGTTTAGGGCAGATGAATTGAGTTGGTTTTCCAAGTCAGTTAATGAATGCACAGCTTATGCAGTAGATCTGTGTTGCGACCTGAATGTTTGTGCCCCCCGCCATTCACATGTTGAAGCCCCGACCCTGTGTGGTTGTATTTGGAAATGGAGCCTCTAAGGAAATAACTGACCTTAAATGAGATCGCAGTGATGGACCCCGATCCAATGGGACTGGTGTCCTTTTATGAAGGCACACCGGGAACTTGTTCTTTGTGTGCACCCACTGAGGACATCTATGTAATGACAGAGTGGGAAGAAAGCTCTTGGCAGACATGAAGTCCGAGATGTCCTGATCTTGGCATCGTAGCCACCAGAAGAGAGAGGAAATAAACTTCTTTGATGCTCACGTGATGGGATTGTGTTATAGCATCGTGGCAGAGCAAGCCAATCTGTCAATATTTCTTTGAGACCCGGAGAGCCACAGTGACATCACCCACAGGAGAGCAGAAGAGGCAAGCATGATAGCAAACTTGCAGTTCTAGGAATTGAGAAACTGGGAATGTACTCAAATTTGGCTGTGGTGCAAATAGAGTTCACAACAGCATCCAAGCACACGACCATATTTAAGCACTTAAAACTGAAGCTGGAGTAATAATAATTCATCAAGAACCAGGTGTGGTGGCACACACCTTTAATCCCAGCACTCGGGAGGCTGAGGCAGGAGGATCACTGTGAGTTTGAGACCAGCTTGGGCTACAAAGTGAGTTCAAAGCCAGCCTGAATTGCACAGTGAGAACCTGTCTCAAAAAATAGAGCCAGGGATTTAGCTCAGTGGCCTAAGCACCTGCCTGGCAGACGTGAGGTTGTGAGTTCGATCACTGGTAACAAAAAAAGAGAAATAATAATAATAATAATTCATCACATATGCATTAGTATATATATTTATATACGCAAAATAGCTGAACTACAAAACTTGACTGAAAGGAATCGATTATGACACTGCATGGTTGCAGAGGTTCTTGTTTTGCTGTGCCAGTCAGTAAGGTGTCGGGTGTGCACGAGCCTCTGAAGGACAGCTGTGTGAATCAACCCCGATTCCTGCCACAACAGGGAATTGGGTTTTGTTTTGTTTCAAAGCAGTGCTTTCAATTTTAGTAGAAGATGGAAAATCAGAAAAAGTCTGTGGAAATAGTGCATAGAAAAATACAAATGTCACTATCAGATTCAGTTTTGGAGCTTTTGGAGTATTACAATTATTGATACGAAATTGCAAAGAGAAAGGAGTTGAAATGCATCCCTAAAAATGCAGGATGAGAGCAAATGGAAACATTAGCCCTGAGATGGCTGCGGGACTGACGATGGATGATTGTACTTAGCGCAGGGTCAGATTCCACCCCACCCAGTGGCACTTGGCATTGAGGAGTTCCCTGGTACCCTTCATGCGGGTCACAGCACACTTGTTCCCCACTCTCCAGCCATCCTCTCCCTTCTCTAGGTGCTGGGACAGGCCAGCATCGCTCCTCCTCAGGACTCTGCCATTCACTCTTCCCTGGTGTGGAAGACTTTCCCCGGCTGGTTTCTTCTTTCCTTCAGTTCTGGCTGACTGTATTAGTTACTTTCTTATTGCCAGGACAAAATACCTGACACCCATAAAGTAAAGGAGTAAAGGTTTACTTTAGCTCACAGTTTGTAGATGTTTCTGTCCATAGTCAGAAGCACTCCTAAATCACACCACCACTGAAGTGTGAGATGTGAAGAGTCATCCACCCTGTTTGCCATTATCTTCCCAGTATATAACAGAGAAAGCCCTGGAAAACCTTTGCAGAGCATTTGCTGAATGAAAAAACACTAAAAAGCATACCAAGGATTACCTTATCCATGGCTTATATTTAGATGTCCCCCCAAAGTCTCATCTTCTCATAGGTGAGACTTTTCAGAGGTAAGTGGATCTAGGGTAGGTGAATATGGATTAAGGGTATGTGATAACTAAATTAGTCCACTTCTTGTCCTACAAAAGTCTTGGATTAGGGTAATGGGAAGGCCCCACCCTGGGTATGAGTGGTGACAACCAGTGGGTTTACAGCCTTGGTGGAATATAAAGGGAGCCAGGGAAGGAAGACTTGCTGCTGTCTTATTGTCTGCCCTGCTGTGGACTGTTTCTCCTCTCCTGTGTCCCTCTCTCACGCCACCCTTCCTTGGAGCCAGCCAGCTATGGACTGAAATCTCTCCAAACTGTGAACTTCAACCTTTTTGCCTTTAAGTTTGGGTGTTGGGTATCCTGTCTCAGCAACAAGAAAGTAATCAAGATACCTTAAGTTCCTCATCGGAATTGATTGCTTTTCTAACAAAGTGGCTTTCCATCTTCAGAATAGAGGGATTACAGAGGCACAGAACTCTTGTGACCAGAGAAAACCATAATGAAATGGGAAAGTCAAGGCCACAAGAACCTTCAAACAGCATCTGTGTCAGTATTGCCATCTTAGGTACACTAATATGGTCCCGAAAAGGAAAGGACTCATCCAAGGTCAAGGCAGTTAGGGGCAGAGCAGAGACTAGAAATCAGGTATCCAAGATGCTTCAGATCCATACAACTGCTCCTTGCCCAGACCAGGGACCCTCAAGTGTTTAAGGTGAGTGCTTCTGTGCTCACTGTAGGCAGGATTTGTGCAATCATGCCCTATCAAGTGCCTATGCTCTCTTCGTCTAACTCAAAATATAGTTTGGCAAGCCCAGAAATACTTGTCACCTATTTCAGCATTATACATGACACAAGACTGTTACAGAAAAGAATAACTGTCTCCAACTATTTTATCAGGCCAAATCTATGTGACAAATCTTTTATATGTACGCTGTATATAATAATTTTTCAAATTATATGCAGTATATCTGTATATATAAAGAAATGTATGCATATGTACATATATGTGATACACAGATGTGTGTGTTTATGTATCATGTATATACCTTTTCCTGTATATACATTTATCAAAAACATGAGAAAATTTTAATTTTAGCTTGCAAAAGTCAACTAAACACCTATTTTTTTTTTTTTTTTTGCGGCACCAGGGATTGAACTCACAACCTCGTGCCTGTCAGACAGGTGTTTAAGTCACTGAGCCAAACTTCTGGCCCTAGTTTTTTGAGGCAGGGTCACCCTGTGTAGCTCAGGTCAGCCTTGTGCTCGCGTTGTATAGCCCAAGCTGGCCTCAAACTCACAATGCTCCGCCTACCTCAGCCTCCCGAGTGCTGGGATTAAAGGCGTGTGCCACCACGCCCGGTTAACACCTTTTTACTACACTCTCAATAGCATGTAAGTGCACCATGTTTGTGTCACAATGTAGCTCATCGAGACCTGTATTAGTCAACCTTCTCATGGCTGAGACACAATACCCAGTACCCAATATTCACAGTTTAAAGGAGGGGAAGTTTAATTTAGCTCACAGGTTTGGGGATTAAGTCCGTAGTCATCTGGCTCCAAAATAGGAATGTCATGGCAGAAGGACATGGCAGAGCAGAGCTGCTCAGTTCATGGTGGTTGGGAAGCAGAGCAAGGGAAGAGTGTCACAAAGGAAGGGGCCAGGCACCAGATACAGTAACCAAGGTCACACATGTATGACCTACACACATCCAGGAGGGTGCTGGGCTAATCTGCTTGGCACTTCTTCAGCCAGTAAAGTTGGCACATCAGGATTAATGGTCGTAAGAGTTTATCATCTTTCTCTCACACCAGGCATGGTGCAGTTTTTTTGCACTGATGATACTAGGCTGATGGAGGAGGAGGTAGCAGCTAGTCTAGACACATTGCCAACACACCAAGAAGACAAAAACCTTAGTATTAATTCCTACAAAGAAAATGGCAAGTGTCTTTCAACTTACTGAAATTTTTTGGTCAAGGGATATGAGCACTTAGTACTTACAAAGTGAAAAGCAGGTGGGTACAACTCACCGTTGCCACCACTAAAAATGGACATGAATAAGAGTGGGCCCCACTGGGTCTTAATGTAACAGATCTAATTGTGGAACATTGCTCCGACTTTGCTGCCAATGACCAGAAAACTTGATAATTTTGACTGATCCCAGAAAAGAAAGCTCTCTGAGCCCACACCTATGGACTCATGGGGATTTATCTGTGATCAGCTGACTAGAAAAACAAAACTTTGCATCTGCAAAACAGGCACCAAATGGGTTAGTTTTGTATTGCTGAGTAATAATTACCATAAATTTAATGGCTTAAAACAAGTTTAAAAACCAGGCAACCTTAGCTATCTCTGCTGAGTGTGTCGCCAAGTCCAAGTGTCAAGCAAGCACAGATCTTTCTCTTCTAGGAGTCTGTGTCAGTCACACCACTCACCAGGAAGGCAGACTAATTGTCTTCTGGTTGGAGCCTTCCTGACCCAACATGACAGGTTCTCGGGCGGCACGGATCATTCTCTTCCTGGAGTCCGCGCCAGTGGCCTAGCGTCATCCTTTTTAACCCAGCTAAATGGCAGCTGATTGGGCTTAGTCAGGTATAACTTTTTAAACTTCCATTCATTTTTTTCAAAATCCACCCATACGGGAAGCCACAGGGGTGTGGAGATCCCAGTGGATAGCGCTCAGGCCAGGCACCTTCTCGGGTCACCAGAGGAGACAAGCTCCCTGCACTGCTCAGTAAAGGGTGTTTTTGTCACATTGCTGCCATGTCCTCACATAGTGGTCTCTCCCAATTACACAGTGAGTTCTTCACAGCTATGACCAGAGAAAATTGACTTTATCTGAACCCCTGGATATCTAGAACTCTCTCTTGAGCTGAGTGAAAGACAAATGGCATCAGAAATTAGACAACTGTTGCTTGAGACATAGCAAAACACTCTATTCAATAATTATTCATAGAATTCAACAGGAGAGAGGGAGAAAAACACATAGACACAGAGAGAGAGAGAGAGAGAAAAGGAGAGAGAGATGCTTAAAAGGCTATCTCTGTACATTAAAGTTTTTGAAATATTGAAAAATTGTATCCCAATATAATTGAAATGTTTCTAGTTAGATTAGAAATTCAATACTTACATGAATAAAAACTTTCATAAATATTAGCAAGTACCACCAAAACATGAACGTGCAACTACCAAGAGCATGAGCTTTCAGAATATTATGCATCTGTCCCCTGCTGCACATGATTTGCAGACGCAAGGGGCCCGCCCCAAACCCTGCAGTGCTGCTGATAGGAGCCAAGACTCTTGGAGAAGTCGTGCCAGTCTTACAGTCCTCACACCAAGTAAGCATCCTCCATATATAAACCCAGAAATGGTGCCTCTAAAAGTCTCAAATCTAATTGGGAAAATTTAAAAAATAGGCAAACTGATTTTAAATTTAAAAAATGAAAATTGTACTTTTGCAAATGACACGAGCAGAGAAGGAAATTGTGTGTTTAATTAACGCAGTCAGTGGCGCTCGTTACAGAGGTGACATAGCCTGCTGGAGTCTGAGAATCCATCACCATGGCAGTCAAAAGGGAAAAGCTCCACCTGCAGGTAGAGAAACACTCACTTCAAACAGAACAACAGTTTAAAATCCAGTGATATGCTGAAATCATTGACATTCAAGAAATAGTTGGGGACTTTTCGTTTTTTTGTGTGTTTTTAGGGGGAAGATCAATGTTTCGCTATGCAGTTAAGGATGGCCTTAAATTCACTGTAGTTGTTATGGTTTGTGTCTGGATGTCGCCCCAAAGCCTCATGTGGTCACAAGGGCTGGGCCTTTTGGAAGTGGATGAATCTGGAGTTTGTGATTGGTTCACTGTCCAGTTTTGGGATTGGCGGTGTGAGTGCTGTACTCACCCTAGGTAGCCTGAATAAAATACAAATGAGGGAAAGTGGCTTGCTGCTCCCCTCTACCCTTTTGTTGTTGTTGCCTTTGCTGTCTGTGCTGCCATGCTGCCATGAACTGTTGTTCCTGTGCCATGCCACCCTGCTTTGCAGCCAGCCAATTAGGGACTGAAATGTCAACAAACTGTGAGCTAAATAAACCTTTCCTTCCTTAACTTTAGGCACCAGGTATTTTCTCTCAACAATGAATGAGAAGTAACTAAATCAGCAGCCCAGGTTAGCCTCGAACTTATGGCCATCCTCCTGCCTCAGCCTCCTGAGGGCTGAGATTACAGGAATGCACCACTACACCTAGCTCAAGAAATAGTTTTAAAAACTATAGTAAACATTGATGAATGTGACCACAGACACATATTGTGGATGCAAGTTGGTAAAATAATGCCAGAGCTCTGTATATTTTCTACTGCTATTTTTAGAGCAGTTTAGGATAACCAAGCAGAAATGATAGTTCCCATGTACTCTTGTACTCTATCCTTAGTTTCTTTGTTGATTAACATCCTGTATTGATATGCTACATTGATTATAATGAGAAACTGATGTCTAAAAAGCAAGTTGAAAGGCGATTTATAAAGACAACTAACCATCTTTCCTGGTGAGTGGCACGACCGACGTGGACCCCAGAAACAGAATGATCCATGCATCCCGTGCACCTACTTGTGTGCGGGCTGAGAACCAAGACCCCCACCACCACAATAAGCAACCTGCTGGTTCAGAGGACCGGCTAAATTGATAGCAACTAAGGTACATAAAGCAACTAAATGCTTGTATTGTTTGGTTGATTTTGCAGGCCTGGGGCCAGCAGTCTGAGCATCTCTTGGGAGGATAACAGTGTGCAATGTAGCAAATATAGGGAATTCTCTTCTCTCTTGTCTTTGAGGCCCAATATTGTTCTCGTTGTTTTGTTGTATTGATTAATTTTTTTTGCTTTATTTCATATTCTGTTTTGATTGGTTTTATTCTGTTTTGTTGAATGGTCAACTATTGTGAAGATAACAAGATATACTATAGTAGCTATTGCTTTCCTAATATGTTGCTTTGAAGTTCTGTCGCAGTTATACTGCTTTGATTTGATTGACCTTGTTTTGTTATGTTTTGTTGGATTTTACTATCTTTAAAAA
>RJWM01037254.1:0-17570 GCA_004363535.1 Dasyprocta punctata
TTTTTTTTTTTTTTTTTTTTTTTTGAGGCAGGGTCTTGCTCTGCAGGTCAGGCTGGCCTTGAACTTATTGTGTAGCCCAGGCTGGCCTTGAAATCACAGTAATTCTTTTGCCTCAGCCTCCTGAGTGCTGGGATTACAGGTGTGCACCACCATGCCCAGCAATTATTTATTAATCCCTGATGGGCATTTGAGTTTCTAAATTGGGGCTGTTATAAATAAAGGTCCTGTGAACATTCACATACTAGTTTTTGTGTGGACATTTTGTTTCTTGACTAAGTGTCTGCAAGTGGAGTGATGGGGTCATACAGTGGGTATGTGTTTAACTTTTTGAGATAGTCACACGTCTCCAAGTCTTATCCATATCCCCACCGACATTTTGGATATTAAGAATCTTGTTTAAACTACTCCGATGGGTATGAGGTGGTCTCTAATATTGATTTCTTTTTTTTTAGTTAAGGGTTTAGATGGGTTTTTAGGTAAAAGACTAAATAAATCCTGTACATCTCAAAATTGATCTGCTCGTGTAATTGCTGAAAGACAGCCTGAGATTTCCTATGAACACAACAATGTTCTTATTGTGATTAAGCAAGTATAGGGACATAATCAAAGGTGGCCAGCCAGATTCTCTGTCCTGAGGGCAGGAACGTGGATACAGAACACATCTGTTGAGTGTGAGAGCCTTGCCGTTGTAGTCTCAAGGTGAAGGGCGCCATGTACCCAAGGTCCTGGCACACTGTTGGGGAAGTGGGGTTATGATGGCTCCCCCCCCCCGATATTGGAAATTGAACCCAGGGAGCACTGAACTATATCTCCATTCCTTTCCATACTTTACTTTGAGACAGGGTGTTAGCAAATTACCCAGGTTGGCCTGGAACTTACAATTCTCCTGCCTCAGCCTCCTAAATAACTGGGATTATGGATATGCCTGGCTCATGTTGGTTAGTTTTATGTGTCAAGTCACCTGGCCCAAGGTGTCCAGATATTTAGCTAAACATTATCCTAGTTGTTTCTATGAAAACTTTTTTTTTTAAATAAGATTAACACTGAAATCAGTAAATTTGGAGTAGAATAGCTGGGACTAAACAACTGAAACCCTCAATAGAACAGAGACTATTGTCTCCCCAGCTCTAATCCTCTACCCACTCTCACCCCCCACTTAGCAAGAAGAAATTCTTCAGCTGATTGACTTCGGGCTTGAGCTTCAGTTTATGTGTGTCTGTCCTGCAGGTTTTGGACTTGTTCCTCTGTAATTACATGAGCCAATTCCTTACCTCCCCACCCACTTCCCTTCATATATACACATATACAGCTTATTGGTTATGTGCCTCTAGAGAACTCTAATAAAGGCTGATCAGAATTTAATTGTGCTATTGTAGAAGCAGTTCTCTAGAATTTGATCTTGGCAGTACTGACCTAGAATTTGTGGGACCTGAAGCTTATGTAATATGGTGGCCTTCTTTGAGGGAAAGCATAAACAAATTATGAATATAAAATTATAGCTTTTTGCATATCTGTGATGGTTAATCTTGATTGTCAGCTAGAGCAGCTTGAGAGATGCCTGTCTGGCTCTTCCTTGTTCTACTTGGCTGTCATGAAGTGAGCAGTTTTTCTCCACCATATACTTCTTCCATGATTTTCTACAGTGGAGCCAGCCTACTATGGATGGAAAATTTTGAAATCATGAACCAAAATAAACCTTTTCTCTTCTAAGTTACGTGTGTCAGGTATTTTATCACAACACAGGAAAAGCTGACTAATAAATGATTTGGTCTTCTGGCGCAATAAAGAGGCAAAGAAAGGAGAAAGAAGGAAAAAGAGGTATTTATTGCAGGCATGGGAGGGCTGCAGAAGAGACACAAGCACCCCCCTGCAGGAACAAAACCATGTGTGGACTTTTGTCAGTTCTAGTTAGGGGAGAGTCATATGGGTATTGGATTGGGCATCACTGAGGGCAGGAAGTTTATCTTGGGTGAGGGAAGAAGAAGGAGGTCAGTAAAAGTATTGTTGGCTCCTTCACCATTTTGGACCAGGACCATGATGACTTGGCATAACACACATGGGAAAAACTCGTCAATAAATACATCTGAAAACTGGAGGAATTTTCCAGACCCATTGAGAATTATTTACTTCAAAACTTATTTCTTCATCACTAACCAGATGCATAGAGTTGTCCCATACGTCACATTCATATTCCTATACGATTTCTGTCCCACACCTTGTTGTCAGGATGGCAGGCTGTTAGCAGCCATTTTTAAACCAAGACAGCCACTAATAACTTCATTACTATTGTAAAGAGTAGTTACTTGTCCTGAGTTACTACACTTTGGGTAAAAATGCTGAGGTAAAATGACTCAGCTTCTTATAAACATGCACCATCTGCCCAGCCCAACCATAAGGATTAGGTTAAGTGATTAATTTATGCTAATAAAAAATTACCACCTGTACCTCATCAGAAATGCCACTTTAATGCCATTGAATGACCTCATCTAGATGCATAAAAAAGAGAGACACCTCAGGCTATAGCATGGCCCGCTGGTCTGCCATTTCCCCAAAGACCACTCCAGTATGCTTGTGAGGGCCTCTGCCCAGGAGATTGCCAGGCAACAAACTCCCCACTTTTTCTGGACTCAGTACAGTATACTTCTCCCTGTGGTCAATGCTGCCCATTTTGAGGTTGTAGTTCTGGACCCCTCGTCTTTGCATCTCTATGATTGGTTTGCTAACCCAATACCTCATCTGTAGTAACTGCGTTTGTGTTGGCACTTTGCGTTGGCTTCTTGCATTGAAGTGTGATGTTTGATTTGAGTTATGGTTAAATCTAGAATGTCCTCCAAAAGCCCCATGTGTTCATAGGTGGGGCTTTGGGAAGGGGATTGATCATGGTGGCACTGTACTCACTGGTGGCACTGTACTCATCGGTGGACTAATCCATTGATGTGTGTGTAGCTAACTTGCTGTTAAGAGGTGGGGCCTTGATGGTAGTGTCTCATTGGATTCATAACATGGACTGGTATATCTCCCTCCTTGGCTCTTCCCTTCTCTTTCCCAGCCATCTTTGTAAGGGTATAGTTATAGAATAGCAAACTTATAGACATTTTATAGCAAAGTTAAAAATCTGTTAGTGGCCTGTAACTATGCTCCTGCTGCTTGTCATGTAGTTAGCCTGCTAAATTCAGTCAGCCTTGATTGTCTGCATCCAGCCATTTCTTCCTGCTAACGTGCTGGGTCAACTTGATTGTGTCCAGTTGCAAGGTATGTGTTTTTCCTTACTTAGAAAAATATATATTGTTTCCAAGTTGCTTTAAGGACTTCAAGTTTGAGATAAACTGGCCCAGTCAAGGACACATTTAACTCTGCTTGCTCCACTGAAACCTTCTCTCCTCCTCAGGAACCTACTTAGAACTAGCTTGCTTGACAACACGTGACTTAATTCACGTAACCTATCATTTAATAACCCGCCATCAGCAAGTACTTCCTGCTTGCAAATTGTGTGTAAACTGAGCTCTAAGCTGATTCATGGCTGGTGATTTGGAACTGATTCCTATCAGCCCACTAGCATAGTAAAAATTGCCTTCTAACTCCTCAGTGCAAAGAGCCTTCCATTTGGTTTGATACTGGTTTTTCTGCAACATCATGACTTGAGCAGCTTTCCTCCATCAGACCCTTCTACCATGCCCTTCCTGCCTTGGAACCTGCTGACTGTGGACTGAATCCTCTAAAAATCCATGAGCCAAAATAAACATTTCCTCTTATAAATTGTGAGTGGCAAGTATTTTGTTCCAGAGAGGAGAAAGTGACTAAGATAAATGCTATAGTTATTAGTAATTAAGACTGGACTGGAATAATGAACTTGTGATTGCCACAGACTCCAAGTGAAATCCAAAATCCTTGTGAAGTAAAGCCAAAGCAACTGATGAATCTATTGTTATATAATAAACTGTCATTGTGGAAAGACATAAATGTGTGTCTATGTTAATGGCATAGCTTGCACATGACAGCTCTGTAGAAAGAAAATATCCAACACTGAGAAATTGATTATTTTGTGACATTTTACTATCATGCTAGACCATTAAGCCCATCTCATAGATTTCTTTTTTGGGGACTGTAACTTTCTCTGAATTACCACCTATCATTGAAAGGGACCAAACGGTTTATAACCTTCAAAAGTTAGAGGTTAAGTTGTGAAACATTGATATGATCATTTTCATTGTTTTTGCTTGATAAAGAAGACATTCTAAAGGTTGTCCTCTTATTGCTTGGTAGGATATTACACGCATATATGTATATATAATTTAGAATATATGTATAATTTAGAATATATATATTAGAATATTAGTCTGTTTGGGCTGCTATAACAAAATATCATAGACTAGATAACTTAATTGACATGAATTTATTTTCGTATAGTTCTAATGACTGGAATTCTGAGACCAGGGAGCTGAATTTTTATTCAGTGTATCCTTATTAGTCATTGCCCAAGCACTAGGAAAGTGATAGTGCACCTTGTAGAGACCAAGTGCCCAAACTGCAACCCAAAACCCATTTATTTATCTCAACATGCCAACACTGCAATTAAACCCAAATACTGAGGTTATAGTTTAGAAAAAACAACTCATACCTTAACATCTTTTGTGTTTAAAAAAACAAACACAAGCCGGGCGTGGTGGTGCATGCCTTTTGCCTTTAATCCTAGCACTCAGGAGGCTGAGGTAGGTGGAGTGTTGGGAGTTCGAGGCTGGGTTGGGCTACAACTCGAGCGCAAGGCTGGCCTGAGCTACATAGTGCGACCCTGCCTCAAAAAAAACTAGGGCCTGGAGTTTGGCTCAGTGGCTTAAGTGCCTATCTAGCAGGCATGAGGTTGTGAGTTTAATCCCCAGTGCCACAAAAAACAAAACAGAAAAACCCCACACAAAACCAAAAAAACAACATGCATGCCATAGGTTTGCCACCATTGACTTAGTGGAATGTAAATTTTTTTTAATTTTAATTTTTATTAGCTCATGTTTGCAGTACATAATGATCACATCATGGTAAGTTGGTAGTACATAACACATCTCAATTCTAGGGAAATATAAATTGTCAGGCACTTCAAGCTCCTTATGTATATGGCAAAGATGCTCTAATAGTCCTTGAGAAGTTAAAGTAGCTAAACTGAGTGTAGAGAACACATTTCCATGATGGTTTGCTCACACTGCTGGCAAGCAAGCTGGTGCTGGATGATAGTGGAGGTTGTGGTGGTGAACCTATGGCACTCGTGCTGCAGCGCACACACAGAGCCCTCTGTTGGCATGTGAGCTAAACGTATGCTTTTTTCTATACTAAAACCTGAGTATGTGTTCAGGTTTAATTACATGTTGGCACTTTGCAATAAATAAGTGGGTTTTAGGTTGCAGTTTGGGCACTCATCTCTAAAAGGTTCACCATCACTGGCTGGAGGGTTGTGAGGGAGAAGAGGTTTCTGTTAATTATCCAGATGAGTCTCTCTATGGGGCTCTCTGGCCTTCATGTATGTCTCTTGGTTCCATGAGTGACTGTTCCAAGAAACAGGAAGTAGAAACTCATTTTCTTAAGTCCTAGGCCCTGATACTGGCACAGTGGTACTCTATTCATTGGTGAAATCACAACACTCAGGTCTGGCACAGTAGCACAGATCTGTAGTTACTCCAGGGATGGAAGCAGAAGGACTGGGAGTTTGAGGCCAGCCTGGGCAACACAGGCAACACAGAAATCCTCTGTCAAACAAAACAAAACTTAGTTTCAAATGGAAAAGAAGTAGATCACATTTCTTTACAGTAGTGTCAAATAATTCTGGATCTTAATCTGTCACAGTCTTTCTTCTGTTTACAAGCTATGTTCCTGTTACATGCAAAAATACAGTCGCTCTCTCCCATATTTCCAAGGAGTCCTCCTACTAAAAACTCAAGATGGCATCCAGGATTTTTGTTTTGTTTTGTTTTGTATTTTTTTTTAAAAATTAAAAAAAATTTTTTTTGAGACAGGGTCTCACTGTGTAGTGCATGCTGGTCTTGAAATCACTTATGTAGCCCAGGCTGGACTTGAACTCACTGCAAGTCTCCTCCCTCAGCCTCCTGAGTGCTGGGATTACAGGCCTGCTGCACCATATCTGGCCTGTTTTGTTTTGCTTTTAATTAAGACAGGGTAGCCCAGGCTGGCTTTGAGCTCTTGGGCTTAAGTGATTCTCTGGTCTCCGGCTCCTAGGGAGCTGCAACCAGTGTGCACCACTATGTCTGACTCAGGGTAACTTTTGTTTCCCTAATGTATGCCAGACTCCTGCACATGCTGGAATGTTGGAGCTGTGAGAATACTTTTTTCACTCAAACCAGTACTTGATCTATAAAATAGGTGCTCTATATACCAATTTATCGAATAGATAATCTCTCTTTTTTTTTGTCTCTTTGAGACAGGGTTTTACTATGCAGTTCAAGCTGACGTGAACTCACTTTGTAGCACAAGCTGGCCTTGAACTCACAGTGATCCTCCTGTCTCAGCCTCGTGAGTGCTGGAATTACAGGTGTGCACCACCACACCCAGCAATCTCATTTAATTTTCATTTTTCAACTGAAAAATTTGAGCACTTTCTCAGGATAAATTAACTTCTAAATGCTAAGGAGTAATGGTAAAATCAGTACTTAAAATCTGGGGGCAGTGGCATATGACTGTAATCCCACCTACTTGGGAGGCTAAGATAGGAGGATCTTGAGTTCAAGGCCAGCCTGGGCAACATAGTCAGATGTTTCAAAAAGTGAATAAATAAATCAATACTTAAATTCTGACCTTGAACTTGTGAGAAGATAACCTTATCTGTTTCTCAGTGGGTTTTAGAGTCTGGTGGAGGAAGCTGAGTTATGATGACATGAGATGACAAAGGATTACGGAGGGTACTGGCTGTGGGAAGGAACAGATGTAACTGACAGTGAGAAGAGGTGAAAATTTGATGATTGTCTAAATGCAGGCTGAGCTAAAATGAATAGAGCCACAGATGATTTTCAGGCTCTGGGACCTGGATCAGATCCTGATAGAAGACCCCCAAAATGATGAAATAGGCATATTCGGAAAGGTCAGGAGGGATTCAAGTTCATAAATAGGTCAACTAGCTGGTGAGGCAAAAACCCCAGGCCCATTTCTGTATTAACTTTTTTTTTTTTTTTTTTTTTTTTTTTTTTGAGACAGGATCTCTATTTAGCTCATGCTGGTCTTGAACTCATGACAATTTTCCTGCCTCAGCGCCGGAATGCTGGGATTACAGGTGTGTCACCATACCCCACTTATTTAATTTCCCAACTCCTTTTCGAATTTTAAATTGTGGCAAATCTACATAAAATTTAGCAATCTGTGTGTTGCACTGAGTACTGAATCCAGGGCCTTCTACATGCTAGGCAAGTGCTTTGCCACTGAGCGATTCTCTGAGCCCTTAACAATTTTTCAGTGTACAATTTAGTGGTATGCAGAACATTCGCATTGCACTTGCACTGGCAGCACAGATACTAAAACTGGAATGATATTAACAGTCTGTTTAAACTGCAGCTTCCCTGGGCCTACAGGAACCTCTGCAACATTTGATGCGATACTGTGCCTCATGTATGAGACTTGAGTTACACATTCCACCGCTCCCAAGAATAAACTCCGAAATACCAAAAAAGATTTTTGTGTTTTATTTTTGGGCTACCCCAAAACAGCACAATGCTTTTGCATCTTGTCGGCGCTGTATTAAAATGCAGTTTCAGTGCATCGAATATTAATACGCTATTCAGTAGTAAACACCCACTTCTGACTTTCAAAATAAGACTAAATTTTTTCCAAAGAAGGCACCTTTGCTCCTCCCCTCACTCTTTTCCATCACAAACAGGAAAATGCTATTCTTGTTTTTATTTAAAGTGTCAAGTGGTGTCTCTGGAAGGAAAGGAAGACACCATACGTTCAGTCCACAGCGTGTGGAAAAACCAATCGAGGGTCTGGGAGCTGAGAATATTTGGGGCCGACTTCACAGGGCTGTAGTGCAACTGACTGTTTTGGGGTCAGAGTGGGGGACTCCTCGGGACACCGGCTGCTGGGCAGCTCGCGCGGCGCCCGGCTGCTCCCCTGGCCCTTCCCGTAGGGCTGACGTTCCCAGCAGGCGGAGAGCCAGGCACCGAAGGGTGGGCACCGCCTCCACCCAACAGTTGAGGGCCCGCCTCACCGGGCGAAGGTCACCATGCGCGCTTAGGTTCGGATCAGATCTAGAAAATGGCTTCGGAGCATGCGCCGCAGCAGCCGTTAAGCGCCCCCAAACCGACGCCGGGGAGTGAGGCGCTAGCAGGGAGGTGGCATCAGGCGGGGTTGTGCGCGCCCGGGCGGGGGCCTGGGGCGCGGCCGGAGCGGGTTGCGCGCCCAGGACGCGCACGGGCCCCGCGGGCGGCGCAGGTGTGGCCGGCGCAGTTAAGGCTGGGCGCGGGGCTGCGCGGAAGAACATCGGGGACGAAGTTTAAGGCGGCCGCTCCGCTGGGAAACCCGATACCGCTCGCTGCACCGCCTTCTGCTTCTCCACCTCTGAGTGCCTCTTTCTCAGAGGTGGGACTGATCCCTCGGAGAGAAGACGGGGTTTTGACTCGCTTGAGCAGCGCTTCAGGATAGGACTCAGGGAATTACCGGGAGCTACCAGTTGACTTGGAGCTCAGATTTCAGGCTGAGTTTTGGTTGATTGAAGATCTGTGGGTAGTTGAGAACCAAGATCTAAATTCAAGTCTCTGTGAGTGAATTGGATCGATGTTGTAGCATTAGGAGTACTCGAAATTTCATTTTGTTGAAGTTTGAAAACGTTACTGAGAGCAGTGCGGGTGATGTTGAGTGTTTTAACATTGAAATGGCCAGAATGCAGGAGCTTATTTCAATTTGTATCAAATTGTACTAATAGTAGTAGAAAGAAAGAATGGATGTTATTGCACTTAGGTAGGTTTTAGGTAGTGAAAATTATGCTTCCAAGCCTGTTTGCTAGTGTCTGAAACAGTACTTGCAGGATAAACTCTGTGGTTTAAAAAGTAACACAGAAGAAGAGAGGAAGCCCCCTCTCCCCTCCCTTCCCATCTGGGCAGCTATTTCAAGCCTTTGGTGGGGGCCGTTTTTTGCTGCGTTGCTCAAACTGGCCTTGAATTTAAATTCTCCTACTTCAGCTGTGCCATTGGTCACTACGCCCAGCAGGTGTCTCTCTTTATGAAAACGGAATTTTGTATTTACAGTTGAGTCGCTCCTGATTTTCTGATACAGAGCTTGAGGGATATATCTGAGTTCTTTGTCTCAAGGAAACTTGGAAATAAAATGGAAATGGAAGAAAAAAACGTGCAGGTAAATGCCACCTTTCTTATCGGCCGACATGACTTTGGGACTTACCATAGCTTTGTACTTTGGAGATTACAAGCAAAATCCATCTCCTTTAGGCCCTAGCATTTCCTGAATGTTGAACTACACAAGACTTTACATTGATGAAATGTCTGCAGTTGATGTCTATGAAGGACAACAGTGTTTTTAATTACCGATTGTTACTTTAAAAAACAGTCTCCAATGTAAACGTGTGAGTGAATTACCTGGAGATTTTAAACTATAGATTTTGTTTGAGGAGGTCTGGTGTGAGGCCTCAGAATTTGCATTTCTGCGAAATGTCCAGGGCTTTGGGACTACACGTGCACCTAGGCTGTGGATCCCCACTCTCCAGTAAGTACTTGTGGCAGTTAGATACTTGAAGTATGACTGGAGCAACTGGACAAGGAACCGAACCTTAACTTCATTAATTTTAAGTTTAAAATAGATATTTAGGACTGGGCTGTAACTCAGTGGTAGAGTGGTTGCCTACCATGTGTGAAGTCCTGGGTTTCATCCCTAGCATTGAAAGAAAAAAGTTGCTTGTGTGGTTTGTATTTTATATTTTATGTAGTATTGAAGATTGAACCCAGAACCTCTCAAATGCTAGGCAAGCACTCTATCAATGAGTAACATGAGCCTTGCTTGTATTTTATTTTTATTGGTCAGTTACTCTATGTATCAAGTGCCTTTTGGTCTACTGTTATAACTGGCTGCAAGAGGAACAGCAGTTATAGATTAATTTTCTAAATCCTGCTCTTTTCCTTGGAGTCTGTTAAAGGAGAAGTTTATTCTGACTTTATTTAGGACTGTTGCAATAAGCACTGCAGTGGGCCTTACTAGGTACAGAATAGGTAACTGGGGATATATGCAAGGATTGGGATGTAGGACTGTAGCATGGATGGATGGAAAGTTGAGACATCAAGAATAGGGGGTTCTTGCTAAACAGACTTGACAGGAGTTCTGCTGAAGGCAGGTCAAGGGCTTACACATCAAGAGTAGGGGATGAAGAATTTGATTAGATCATAAGGGTGATTAGATACCAAGGGTGAGAGATTCTTTTTCTACAGCTTTACTAGAATTTTTTTTTATTTTTAATTTTTATTAGTACAGGTTTGCAGTATGTAATGACTACATTCGTTGTGGTACATGTACTTAACACATCTTAACGGTTTAGCTGAGTTCTTGCCTAAAACTGGACTGCATAGTGAGCCTGGGTAGGAGGCTACAGAGGAGCCTGAGTAAAGCTGGTCCAGAAAGTCTTCTGTTACTCAAGCATTTTCCAGCCTCCTGTTTTATCTGGAATAGAGGCTTTGGCAATTCACAAAAGGCCCACTGTGGTTAGGAGGCTTCTCACTGTTATTATGACATTCACCTGTAATGTTCCTGTCAGCTGAAACTAAGCTGTAGGAAACTTAAAGTCCAATTCCCACCTGCAGAAAGATAGACAGTGAACTGTAGAAAAAATTCAGTGCTGCCTATGACCTCCCAGGAGCATGAGGGAGGAGGCTGGCATGTTCTTAAAAGTGACTGGGAGGAAAGAAAGATTTCTCCTCATTTAATTTCTGTTTGTTTAAAAACTTTTAGTGCAATAGTGTGGTTGATGGTAATTTTGAAGAAGTCTGCCCAGAGAAGGTAATTAGATTTAAACCTCCCTTATACAAACAACGATACCAGTTTGTGAGAGATTTAGTGGATCAACATGAACCCAAGAAGGTAGGTATCTCTTTCCAGACGTTTTATTATTATGTGAAATGGTTTGTCAAATTCATTAGTAAGTGTTCTTACACTGAGCTGTGTCCCAGCCCTTGTCTTTCTCTGTATGTAGTTCTTTTTGTGTGTGTGTGTGTAGTTGTTCTTGCAGTAGTTCTCAGTTTTCTTGTGTTCTACATTCATACAGTTTTGAACTTTTTATCTACTTATGATTTTTTTTTGTGTGTGTGCAATTCAGTCTGTTTTTGCTTCCTGCCCCAGGATTTGCCTTTATAAAGATTCTTACCTATTAACTAAAAAGCCTGGGCCAGAGTTAAGCAAAATCTATTGAGATTGTAATCAGGAATTTGATAGCAGGTTTGGGTTTCAGAGAATATAAATTCCTTTACAGCCTTCAGGTCTGATATTTTATTTTTGGCTACTTAATTTTCAAGCACATTGTTATTATGCATTCATAATGACATTGTCCTAATAGTTGGAAGACTTGGTTTCTAGTCCAGGTTATACTTCAGTTTCTTAACTTTAATAATGAGAGGTTTCGGTTCTTTCTTTCTTTCTCTGCCTTTCTTTTTAATTTTTCGAGATGGGGGTCTCACTTTGTAGTACAACCCAGCCTTGAACTCACTTTGTAGTTTAGGCTGGCCTCAAACTCGTCATGATCTTCTTGCCTCAGCCTCCTGAGTGCTGGGATTACAGGCATGCACTACCATGCCTGGCTTAGGCATTTTCTTTAGGTTTTTCATTCTTTAGTTTGAAGTCTCCATAATTCCCTGTTTTAGACCTTTTGTTGTAGTTTCTTCTTTTACCTTGTTAGTTTTCTATTGTGCTATAGTTCCTTTTTGTGTTTTATTTGGGACATAAATATTTACCATTAGGTTTTCTTTGTTTAATGACATTTTACAAATTTGTTTGCCTAAAGGCTTTTGCTCTGATAACTGCTTTCTCATCAGTATTCCATGTTCTATTTATGTTAGGCATGATCTTAGTTCATCTTCAGTGAATAAAAAATCAATTCTATACATTAAAGAGTTATAGTATAAAGAGGAAAACAAAAAAAATTGAGAAAATGTAGGATAATGTGGGTTAGACTTTTTAAACAGTTAACTGGAAACCTTATAAAGATGCCATAAAAAGAAAAGATTTTATTATGTAAAAACTGTATTTTTCTGTGTGGTAGGAGATACCATGAACAAAATCAAAAGCTAAACTATAGATGTGAAGAAAATGTTGGCCACACAGAAGAAAGATTTAATGCATGAAGAATGCTTACAAATTGATTAGGAAAACAAAGGCTCCAGTAGAAAAAATAAGCAAAGGAAATAAACACACGTTTTGCAGATTAGGTCATGCAGTTGACTGCTTGCTTGCTTGCTTGCTTGCTTTCTTGCTCTTTCTTTCTTTCTTTCTTTCTTTCTTTTTGTGATTCTGGGAATGGAACCAGGATTCACACTGAGTTGCATTCCTAGGCCTTTTAAAATTTTTTTATTTTGAGGAGACAGGATTTTGTTAAGCTGCTCAGGCTGGATTTGAACTTGCAGTTCTCTTGCCTTAGCCTCCCAAGTAGCTGGGATTACAGTGTGCATCATCACATTCAGCTTTATTTTTTTTTATCTTTTTGTGAAATGGGGGTCTCTCTGTGTTATCCACGCTGGTCTGTATGCAATATTACAAGACCCTATTCAAAAGGAAAAAAAAAAGTAACAGGCATGGTAGCATATCCCCATAATTCTAGCTACTTGGGAGGCTGAGGCAGGAAGATTACACAAGTATTGAGGTCAGCCTGGGCAACTTGGTGAGACTTTGTCTCCAAAGAAAAAATAAAAAGGGCTGGGAATGTAGCTTAATGGGAGAGTGCCTCTGGTTTAACCCTCAGTATTGCACCCCCAAAAAACTTTTTTAAAAAATGATCTTCCTTCAGAGGAAGTCATGATTTCATGGAATGTACGTATCAAGTCACTATCATAACAAATTTGATGTTCTGTCTTAGATTAGATGCTGGTAAGGTGAACATCTAGATGAAAGGTTTCTTTTTCTGCTCTATATTGTCTCAGTTAACATTCTTTAGCTTAGACACATGCACACAAAGATAGAGGTATTCATTTATGTCTTTATGACCATTCAGGCACATTTATTCAGTTAAAGTGCCTTTTTGGCAGCTCATAGCTCAGTACGAAATTTCATATGGTTTGATGTGATTGTTTTATCAAATAAGAAATTAAATTTCTCTACATGGAAAATAAAAGCAACGTTTTAGAGAGCTTTGTTTGCTGAAACATGAAACTATGAATATTTATGACTCCAACTTCTGATTCCCAGTGGGAAAACTGCATGTGCCTAATCTTTCTCCCTTTCTCAGTCAAATATAGACAATAGTAGTAGCTGGAGTAGTTATTTGCCCAGAGGCTAATAAAATCTCAGATTAATTCTATTTTTGGGCACACAATTCTGCTAAAAAGATCTTTCCATATAATAGCTTTATTACTAATACACACTCTCCCCACACTTCCAGATTTTTGGTTCATACTTTCCTGGCTACACATCTTTGAAATGTCACTCTGTCTCATCTACAGGTTGCAGACCTGGGATGTGGTGATACTGAGCTCCTAAGGCTGCTAAAAATCTACCCATGCATTCAACTGCTTGTTGGAGTAGATATTGATGAGGAAAAATTACAATCAAATGGGTAATACGTAGCCCTATGGTTTATACATGGTTCATCTCCCAAAGATGTATGTGCTGAAGTATGGCCCTCAGAGTAGTGGTGCTAAGGCGGTGAAGCTGTTGGGAGGTGGTTGCTAACAGAAGGTAATGTGCTGTTGGGGGCTCAATTCCGAATGGAATGAAGCCACCTGTCTTGGGGGAGTGGATTAGGCCTTGGGACTGGATTAGTTCTGAGGGTGAGTTATAAAGCATGGCCATCCCAGGTGCTTAGCCCTTTCAAGCCAACATTTCTCCTTCCCCTGCAAATTGTTTTGAGAATGTTTTTCTTCTAAACAATAGCTAAAAATCACTGATCCAAAGTGAGGTGGAAGACCAAAAGTATTAAAAATAAGAACAACTTCAAATATTTATTCTCAAAAAAAATGTATTCTCATTGGCTTGTGGCCTCTCACTGTGAGAGGAAGCCCTATGACCTAGGTTTAGTATATCGAGATAAGGAAACAAACCAAGTCAGATTTTTAATAGTGTAGGCAGATGATGATTACCAAGGGATCCTAGATCTGTAGTTTGGGAATTAAAAAAAAAAATTTTTTTTTTTGTTTGTTGTAGCAGTGGGGATCAAACTTAGGGCTTTCTGCATTCTGGCTATCACTGGTACTGCTGGTGCCACCACTAAGCATATTGCCAGCCTGAGACTTTCTGCATAGATTGTGTATATAATGTTTCTTACTTATGCAGTAATTCTTTGCAGACATCATTTGTCTCCCTATTTGGGGGAGTTTGTGAAACCCCGGAATCTGGATTTGACTGTTACCTTGTATCACGGTTCTGTTGTGGAGAGAGACTCCCGTTTAGTTGGATTTGACTTGATAACATGCATTGAGTTGTAAGTTTTCAACTGTATTAACTGTTCATTCTGAAAAATATGAAAAGATTAACTTCAGTAATGTTAGTGTTTTAAATATTTGGGTCTTGATTATTATTTGTAATGAAAATTGCTTAACAGTTGAGAATGACTTTTTATTCTCCTTTAGTATTTTACTTGGAAATTCCAAATGTACAGCTAAGTTCCAAAGAATAAACAGTACCAAGAACACCCATATATCATTTATCCAGGTTTACCTGTTAGTGTTTTCCTTCTTGCCTTTATCATCTGTATATGTGTACTCTCCCCCTCCAGTTTTTTTTTTTCTGAACTAATTAAAGGTAGTTTATAGATATCATGGATCTTTGCCCCTGACTGAAAAAAAATTCAGTTTGTATTTCTAAGACATAGGTTTATGGAAGTAGTTCTCTGTTGCTCATTTTTAATGTTTTTTAAATTTTGGACTCCTGCTAGTTAAATTCAGGTTATGCATCCATGGAATACTGTAGAACACTGCAGAGGTATTAGGGTCCTTTTCAGACCATCCCAATCGAGGACATATAATGTCCACCTGTCCTTTGGTGATGTTAATTTTGATCTCTCAGTCATAGTGTTTACTCCACTGTATAACTACTGTTTTGTTTTTGCCTTTTTTTTTTAAACACACCTGTGGGGCAGTCTGGGGTGACACAGTAAGAGAATGAAGGTATTTTGCCATTCATGCATGTTTACCTAGATTTAGATGAAGGCTCAGACCTTATTAAAATGGTGGGAAATGTTTTTTGTGATTCTACTCTTTCTTCTACGTTTACTAGAAAGCCCTTGGCTTTTTACCATTGAGCAAGATTCTGCCCATACTCTTTATCAATATATAATTCCTATACATTCTTTAGTGGTTTATAATTTATTCACTTATTTTCTTGCATGTTTGTTGTAGGTTTGCCAGTGAGGTCTCCACCTTACTTGGTTCCTATGTCCTTGTGATATGTCTTATTTGCCAGCACTTATTTTTTGAAATAATAAGATGTTTGAAGTTCCACTTGTACAGTTGTTTCCGTAGTCCTGGGACTATAGGCATGTGCTGTAGTGCCTGACTCCATTCTTTATTTGTTACTGCATATTTTCCTACTGTAAGAATGTAATATAATCTGTCTTATTCACTTTCCCCTTGCTGGAAATAATACCTGACACCCACAACTTAAAGGAAGAGAGGTTCATTTCATGGTTTCAGTCCATGGTTGGCAGGCTCTAAGGCAGAAACAGAACAGCAGAGGAGTATGGTGGAGGAAAAGGTGTTCAACCCATGGCAGCCAGGAGACAGAGATAGAAGAGCTAGGGATCAGGATGCAACATTATAGTTTGGGTCTCAAATGTCCCACCAAAGTCTCATGTGTTTGGAAGGTGATTGAGGCCCTCTACTCAGCAGTAAATCCTTCCACTGGTGAGTTCAGCAACCTAGTGTGCTGTTGGGAGGTAGGGCCTGGTTAGAAGTAGGACATTAAGGGTGTGATCTAGAAGGGTATCTCTTTCTCCCCAGCTCCTCTGTTTTCTCTGTTTCCTGCTGCCATGACATAAACTTTTCCTCTGCTGTGCCTCTCTGCCCATGCTGTGTCTACCTTTTAGCTGTCAGACCGTGGACTGTAACCTTCTTTTAAGTTGTGGTTATGTGGTATTGTGTCTTAGCAATGCGGAAAATGAGTAAGATGTGCCCCCACTTCCAACCAGGGCCTACCTCCTAACAGCACATGCAGCTACTGAACTCATCAATGGATGAATCTCCTGATGACTCTAGCACCCCGTGATTACACATGAGGATTTTGGAGGACATTTTAGAGCTAAACCGAAACATTCTGCCCCTGACCCCCAAAAGAGTCATATCCATCTCATGCAAAGTGCATTTAGTCCATCCCTTGAGAGTCATCAGAGTTTTAACAGTTCCAACATTGCTTAAAAAGTCTAAGTTCAAAGTCCTGAGACTCAAGACAAACTTGTATCTGTGAGCCCCTGTAAAAACCAAAAAGGAAGTTAAACACTTGCAATCTACAATGGCACAGGGCAAACATTCCTATTCCAAAAGTGACAAATGGGGGCTAGAAACGAATCAAACTGAAACAAGATTAAAACTCAGCAGTACAAATGTTAAATCCTGTAGATCCATGTCCAGTACCCAAGGCAGATTATGGTGAGATCTCCAAGTGACTTGAGTAGCTCTACTGGGGCATTGCTGGTTGAAATCCTCACGGCCTTTCCCTTGGAGTGACTCTGCTTAACTGCCTGCAGGTGCATGGTGAAAGAGAAGCTGCTTATAGCATGGCAGTGGGAAAGCAGAGTGAGGCAAGGGAGGAGTTAGGGATGGAGATAAACCCTTCAGAACCACACCCCAGTGATCACCTCTTCTGGCCAGACCCTACCTCCGAATTGCAAGTCAGTTCTAAGCCCCATAATCCAATCACCTTCCTAAACCTTGCCTCTGAGTGCATGAAGCTCTCGGCGGGTATTTGCATATAAACCATAAGAGAAGCCTGTTCCCAATTGAAACGTCCTGAGTTCAGATTTTACTCTCTGCTTTCCTATTAGCATTTTGGTCTTCTGAGCTTTTGTCAGAATCTATCATCAAGCTCTGCTGATAGCATTTTCTTGTTGGCATCGCCAAACCTTTATAAACTCCTTCCGCAAACTAGTTCCAAAGGCTTCAGAACCAAATAGTATGATCACAGCAACAGTCCCTGCCAATCAATATCTGTTTTCGTCACTTTCCATTGCTTGACATAATACCTGACGCTTGCAATTTAAAGGAGGAGAGGTTTATTGTGGCTCAGGGTTTCAGTCAGTGGTTGACAAGCTCGAAGGCAGGAACAGGATGGCAGAGGGGCATGGCAGAAGGAGAGGCATTCAACCTATTGGTTGAACAAGGGAGAAGCTGGCACAAGCATACACCCTTCCAGATCTGCTTGGTGGAATGGCTCATGTTCAGTCAGGC
>RJWM01037255.1:0-17597 GCA_004363535.1 Dasyprocta punctata
TGCAAAGAATTAAAAATTAAATGCATAGAGAAAATATCCCCCAATATGAATGAGCTTTAAGAAGAAATGATGCTCACCCTTATAATAAAAATTATAAAATGAAACAACACTAAATGTCATTTGTCTCTTACTGGTACAGCAAAAATTCAGGAATTTGAAAATATTATGTTAACAAGACTTAGAAAACAGGTACTCACATATAGTATAAAACAACAACTATGGAAAAAAGAAATTAGGCAAGTTTCCTTTTACCTAGTAATTATTCCAGAAATTTATACCACAGTTATATGGACAAATAGATATTAAAGCACAGATGGTACAAGGAAACCAATTATACTGCTATTTTTAACAGAATAATTAACTATAACCCAAATACATAATAATAGAGATTGGTAGAGTGAACTATGGCGTGATATGTAGCTAAGGAGACTCACAACCTAATTTTTGAAGATATGCCATCGCTTATTCTTTTGTCTACATTAAAATTTGACAGAAGGAAGATTAATTTATGGAAGAATTATTAAATAAAAGGAGTGAGGGCCAGTGATTTGGGAAATTCTCAGTTCACCGACATGAAAAATAATCCTAAAATTAAACAACCTCACTTTCACATGGAAAATGTACTCTAGAGGAAATGCTGAGGGTGTGACATTATAATCAAAAAGATAAAAGATTTTTGGCTCATAAGTTTTAGTGGTTTCAGTTCAAGATCACGCAGGTCTAATTCTTTGTGCCCTCTCTGAATTTTTTTTCTCTGATTTTACCTATGTGACTCTTCGCTCATTTTTTTCTTAGTGCAGCTAGAATGTTGTGACTGAGTTCACATTTTCAGAAAGTAACTTTTCGTTTCAATGATTTCTTGCATTGATTTTAAGTAGCCATCACATTTATTTATGCTTGGACATTTATTTTATTCTTCTACTAACTTTAGATTTTATTAAGCAGATAATATTATACAGAGTCCACCAGAAATGTATACGCACTTCAGCAGTTTGCTGTACTAATAAATGTCTCGAAACTGATGGTTACTGCTTCAA
Organism: Dasyprocta punctata; assembly: GCA_004363535.1. Lineage (NCBI taxonomy): Eukaryota > Metazoa > Chordata > Mammalia > Rodentia > Dasyproctidae > Dasyprocta > Dasyprocta punctata. Next base: position 1,038 of record RJWM01037255.1, read on the forward strand.
GCACCTCCTGTAATTGTGGAGGCCAAAAGTAACTTGTAATCATCTCATGATGTCTCATTAAATTTAGTATTAAAGTAGTCATACAAGTTTTTTCTTTTTCTGACATATACATTCTTTGGTGAACTCTGTATATTCTAATTTGCTTTTCATCACAGTGCTAAAATACTTCAGAACATCTCATTAAAGCATGAAAGGTTTATTTCATCTACAGTTCCAGAGGCGTCAGTCCACAATGTGCTAGCTCCATTTACTTTGGATCTGAGGAAAAACAGAACATCACAGCGATGTAGCATGTTGGAGTAGGAGGCTGCTCCCCTCATGCAGCGAGGGGGCAGAGAGTGGAAGGGGCCAGAGATAAGACACACCCTTCAGAGACACAGCCCTAGTGACACACTTCCTCCAGCTATGCCCATCTGGGGTTAATTCATGGAAAAAGGTTAGCAGCCTCATGATTCAATCCTTTTCTAGACCTCACCTCTGAACATTGCTAGAAGATATAAACCTGTGTATATGTATATGTAAGATAACTGAAATGAACACACTGTTGAATCTATTCGTTGTTGAAAAGGAACAGTTAATACTCATATGATTAGATTAATTTTGCATGTCTATATCTGCTGATGTAAGTAACCATTTTAAAGATAACGATACGCAGTATTGCAACCATTGTCAAGTTTCTGTCGTCCGATTTTGTAAACCTGCAATGTTGCTGTTGTGTATTTACTCTAGTCGTTTGTTTGTCTCTTTTGCTTGTTGTCTTTGTTTTATATGTCTTTTTTTCTGTTTTTTCTTCACTTAAATAAAAAAAAAATTTTTTAAAAATCCTCAGTCTGTAAGTCTTTGGGGAGTGCTTCATATTTAAACTGTAAAAATACATAAATGTATTAATTATAGCAACTAAATTTTACTCATATAAAATGTATGTGCAAACCTTTAATTTTTTTGTGATCCTAAAACTTTAAAAATATATATATATATTTAAAATCTCTAAAGACATATGAAGAGGTAATTGCACCATTTTTCTTAAATTGATATCACGGTGCATATAGAATAACTATCAATGCCAGGTTTTTCTGTTTTATTGAAGCAAAATTCACCTAACAAAATTGGTCAGATTAAACTCTGCAGTTGGATAGTTTTTAGCATCTGCCACCACCATCGCTACCTAATTCCATTATATTTTAATATTTTTTATTACTTCCTTAGTGGAATCCCCATACCCAATAAGCAGGCACATTTCTCCTTCTCCTTCTCCACAGTACTTGAAGCCACTTTTGAATTTGCCTATTCTGGACATTTCATAGAAATTACACTGCACAGTAGAGAGTTGTGTATGTTCCACTTTCACTTAGCATATTTTCAATGCCCATCTCTACTGCAGCACACATCAGCACATCGTATCTTATTATGGCTGAATAATGTATCATATTATGGGTACACCATATTTCATATATTTGTTGACAGACCTTTGAACTATTTCAACTTTTAGATTATTATGAAAGATGTTTTATGAATATCTGTGCAAATATTTATTGTGGATATATGTTTTTAGTTTCCTTAGTATATATCTAGAAATACAATTACCAGGTCATATGGTAATGGTATGTTTAACTTTTTCAAGAACTGTCAAACCATTTCCATGAACCATTTTATATCTCTGTTGGCAAAATAGTAGGATTGCCATTTCTTAACATCCTCCACTTGTTATTTACATTTTTGTAAGCACCTGATTCCTAGTGAATGCAAACTAGTATGCTGTGGTTCTGGCTTGAATTTCCCTGATGTCTAATAATGCTGAGTGTCTGTTCATGTGCTTATTGACCCTCCCTGGAGAAATATATATACAGAGCCTTTGCCCATTTTTCAACTGGACTGTTTACATTTTAGTTATTGATCCATGAGAATTAGTTACATATTGTGGGTACTAAACACTTATATGATGTTTGAAAATATTTTGTCTCATTCTAAGGATTGTCTTTTCATTTTTTATCAGTGTTTTTAATTTTTAATTTTGTTAATTTTGTTATCTGTGTTTTCTCTTGTTGCTCTTTTTCCATATTAGAAAAAAAAAATAACTGATTCAATCCTACATTTATAAGAATTTTACCTATGTTCCCTTTTAAATATTTTGCAGCTACATTTACATATAGTTCTTTGGTCTAAGTTGAGCTAATTTTGTGTATGTAGTATGAGGTAGGAAATCCAAGTTCATTATTTTGCATGTGAATATACATTTGTCTGATTACCATTTGATGAGGAATGATCTTCTGTCAGGGAAAGTCTCAGTATCCCTGGTGAATGCTAATAAATCACAAGGACATTTTCTTTTTCCTAGACTTGATTCTATCCAGTGACATAATATCCATTCTTATGCCAGAACCATGGTGTTTTAATTATTAGTTTATATCAATTTTTGAAATCAGAAGTGTAAGTATTTGCTCTTTTTCTTCTGAAGATAGTTTTAGATGCTCAAATTCCCTTGAAATTCTATATGTTGTTTAGGATTAATGAGTCCACATATGCAGAAACAAAAAAGAAAAAGAAAAATCTGCTATCTTAATGGGTATTATGTTGACTCTGTGTATCAATTTATAGAATGGTCCTTCATTAAAATATTAAACTTTCTGATCCAGGAACATGGGTTATTTTTCATTTATTTAATTATTTAATTTCTCCCAACAAAGTTTTGCAGTGTTCACTTTACAAGCCCCACCCTTATTTGGTTAATTCCTTTCTCAAATATTTTATTCCTTGTGCTATTATAAGTGGAATTGTTTTCATAATTTCATTTTATATATTGTTTATTGCAATTACAAAAATACAACTGATTTATGTGTATTTATCTGGTATCCCAAAATTTTGCCAAACTACTTGGTAAGCTCTAGTTTTGTGTGTAGAAGTGAGTTATTTTGAGGTTTCAGTATCCAAGAAGATACAAGGTGTAAATAAGGATGGTTTTAGTTCTTTCTTTTCCAGATGGATTTTTTTCATTAATTTCTTTTTCATGGCTAATCACTCTGGCTAAATCCTTTAGTACAAAGCTGAATAGAAATGCTGATAGTGGACATCTTGGTTTTGTTCTTTATCTTGGAGGTGATGCTTTCACTCTTTCACTGGTAAGTGGGACGTTATCTCTGATTTTTTATAGAAGCTCTCTGAAGAATTCCTTACTCTTCCCAGTTTGTTGATTATTTTCATCGTAGAAGAATACTTGATTCAATAAAATGATTTTTCTGTAAATATGGAGATACCACAAAATTTTTCTTTCACTCAGTTGGTGCAGTTTATTATAGTGGTTAATTTTCATATGTTGAACTAATCTTACCTTCATGGGATAAATTTCTTTTGATCATGGTATATACTCTTCTTAATATGCTCTGGTACATAGTTTGCTAACATGATTTCTATGCTACAACCACAAGAGTTATGGCTTTGTAGCTTTCTTATGTTGCCTTTGTTATCAAAATATTACTTTTATTTATTTGGGTACTGGAATCGAACTCAAGACCTTGTGCTTGCTAGGCAGGCACTGTGCCACTGAGCCATATAACTGGCCTACTACTAGCCTTTTAGAATGAATCAGAAACTATTCTACTTTTTAGAAGTGTTTTGGAAGGGTTGATTTTAGTTTTTTGAATGCTTAGAATTTACCAGTATTTATCTGTTAAGCCATCTGGTTTTGTTCATTCCTTTTTTGGAATTTTACTACTGATTCAATCTTTTACCTGTTGTAAGTTTATTCAAATTTTGTATTTCCTCCTTGGTAAATTTTGGTAGTTCATGTGTTTTGGGGAATTTTCTTTTGAGCAAGGATATTCAATTTATTGGCTTTCAATTGTTCGTAGTATTATTGTGCATATTTTAAGTATTTTAATTTTATTTTTTAAAATTCTTCAAAATTATTTTATCTTCATGGACAATGTTTTCTTTTTATTCTTGATTTTAGTTTTTTAACCTTGTGTCTGCAGTGGATATTTATTTGTATATTCAGCTCCAAATCTACTCTATCTTGTCTTTTTCCTTTTTAATTTTAATTCTAAAGGTGAATTTTCTGAGCCTTTCTTATTTAACCATTTTGTTTGCTGTTAGATTTTGTCAATAGAAGACACTGAACGGGCACTCCAAGATCAGAGCAGGTGCAAAGAACTTCCTTTACCCTCTGTGCTTTGTCCCATACATCAATCAATTTATTGTCATCCAGGGACCCTAGAACTATTTTTCACAGCATCAACCCTCATCTGCCCTTTGGAAAATCTCTTCAGTATGATTGCAGTAGTCAAAATGGTTCTCATGCAGCCAGTATGCTGTGGTTTACTATTCAAAGTAGGAACAAATAGTAATTGAGAAAAACTGAAGTCTTATTTTGGCATGGTGGATGCACTCTTGGTTGGTTTATAGGCGAATTTCAAAGAAATTTTTCCAGTTTTTGAATCCACATGACAACCAGCAGAATCCCTGCTTAAGCTTTTCCTCTTGGCCTGGGAGGTCAGTGGTGCAGTGGCGTTCATCCCTAAGCAATCGGCACTTTGGCAGGGCTGTAGTCCCTCTATTTAGGCCAAGTCACTTTTCTCTGCCCAGCTCTATGGCTTGTGGGTTAGTGAAGTTCTCCCCACACTCCATATAACTCAGGGCAGGACACCTGTCTGTGAAAGCACATGTCCTTACTCATGTTGGTAGCTGGGAAAAGCGAACAGACCAGTGATCTCTGTGCCTGATATAGGTAGTGTGGGAGGGGTTCATAAAGACTGCTGAGCAAAATGCCAGCACTCAGACATAGCCGCCTCTGCAAGATAGACAGGTGGACCTGGCTTTTTACAATAGAAGGCAGGCCTTATGTGCACCTCTAGGGAGAACTTAACCGTTCCCCACCCTTTTTTTTTTTTTTTTTTGGTACCGGGGATCAAACTCATGACCTCGCACTTGCCAGGCAGGTGCTTGTGATGCTGAGTTAAATTCCGGGCCCTATGGAGACTTTAAACTTTTTAGGGGATCTACGTTTAGTCCTGTCGCAGAATGACACTCCAGCAGAAAATGCCCACCCCCCAGCCCCCACCGCCAGTATACTTTTGTTGCCCAGGTGATAGTTCCTGTTGTCATTCTTATTGTTCCTATCTCTTAGAAATGGCTGGTCACTGTGATGCACAGCTGGTCACTCTGATGCCTATTGGAAGAACCAATCAAAGACAGTGAAGTACTCTGCCTCTGTGTTTCCCCTTTCAACTCCATAAAAATCTTCATCCTTGGGCCTTCAGGATCTGACATTTTGAGGAACGATTGATTCCTGGTCAGTGCCCATCTAACATTAAATAAATCTGCCCCCAAATCCTGGGTGTCGTTTCCATGTTTCTGCTTGCTGTTGCAACAGAAGCAGTGAAGTAGACCTGCTGTGCAGTTGCTCTGTGGTTCAGTCCTGAGCAATGAACCCTCTCCTCAAATGGCTTCTGAGGAAATTCTCTCAAATATGGTGGGTGCTGCACTGGATTTCCTCCCTCTAGACTGCCTTGTCAAAGGAAACACCACACTGTTTTTGCAGTTTATGATAACCATGGATTTCTCTGAGGGCCAGTACCCTGGCCTGGTCTAGTATCTCTCCCTGGATGCTCCGATTCTCTGGGTTCACCCTGCACCCTTGGAGACAAGTACTCCTCCCCAGGAGCTGCAGTGAGCCTTCCAGACTGCCATGTGCCTTCCTCTACTGTGTGCTCCATCTCTCTGACTGCTCCATAATTTCTAGACTTCCTTCTTGTTGGCTCCTTCCCAATTTCTAGAGATTCACCTCTTTGTTTCCCTTCACCAAACTGTTTTCTCCTAGGTGTGTCAGTCAACTCCAGGTCCCAGAGAGACTCTACTCCACTTCTGGTCTCTGCTCTGCCATCCTGAATCTCCCTCTAGATTAGTAGTGTTTTACTTTAATATGTATACCAAGTTGCCTATAAATTTGAACTCCCAGAGCAATAGAAGTTTCTTTTCTTTTCCCCTTCTTTAAATTGCCGCAAAAAAAAAATAAATAAATTGTTGGGTTTTTTTTTTAATGTTAAGTTGACTGGTGCATTTTAGATATACATAATGATCATATTCATCATAGGGAATTTGTACCCATACATGATATATTTTGATTCCTCTTCTTTTCTCAATCTCCTCTCCTCCCTTCAACCCAGCTTCCTTTCCCTATTTACAATAGCTTCATTTCCATTCTATCCTTTTTTTAAATCATTTTTTTTCCTTTTCCCTTCCTTCCTTTTCCCCTTCCCCAACTGTAGTTCTTTCCTTTTGAACAATTTTTCTTTCCATTTCAAGATTTCTGGAGCAAGTCCAGCTTCTAGTGCAATCTGATTTTCCCTTTGGCCCTTATTATCCAAGAGATCCAATAATACTTGAGTAATTCATGGCAAGTATCCATACTGTATGGAGAATCTGGCAACAACCTGTAGTAGAATTGCAGTTTGAACCTGAAGAAATTTAGAGAAAATCCATATATTCTGTGGTGAATTGACAACTGGTGATCAACTTGAACACCCAGCTGAACTGAATCAGCGTGGTGCTGGGTGTGGAGGGGTCACCTGAGGATTGTTGCCAAGAACATAAAAAGGAGACCTGCAGAAGAAGAAGTAGTGCTGTTGGTTCTCCTGTTGCCGTTGGTTTTCCTGGAGGAGCTTGTCATTCTGGCTTCCTAATATGAACTTGGCTGTTCTAATTGTCAGAGGAGCTCAGGGCCTTGCTGTTGTTGAGAATGGCTGCGGTTCAATTTGGCGGGGAGCTCTGGTCCTTACTTTGAGTGTCACTTCCTGGCTCCGGTGCAGGTCCTCAATCTGCTGGCACTGATCCTTCATCCTGCTGGCACAGACTTTCTAACTTCCATCACTGACCTTTGGGTCTTCCCAGTGCAGATCTGTGAAACAGACTTGCATGAGATTGTCATGGGTTCTAGGTCTTCAGCTGGACTCATGTAGGACATTGCCATGGGATCCAGACCCTCAGCTGGATTCTTTGGGGTCTTTAGTATGTGGATAGATCTCCTGCACTTTTTGTGTTTGACTCTGTGATCTCCCAGTAGGCATAACCTCAAGTATTATTTTTAACTCCCTATGTACTTTGAATGAACTAAGAGACAAACAGACATAAGAAAAGCACTGATTAATGTATAGTTGTTAGTGGTTGGATTGTTAGGGATTTGAAGAAGTAAGAATGGAAGAAGGAACTTTTAGAAAGAGATATGCAAATGGACATCTCTGAATGGGCACACACTGTGAGGATACTTTTGTTCTTTATGAGTGCTCACTAAGGCATGCACTTTGGGTGAGACTCTAAGTGATAAGGCAGACAAATGACCCTGTAGATGCCAGTCCATTCTTTCTCCAGCTGTGTCTTTTCTCATTCAAGGGATTCATGAACAAAATGCCTACAATATTAGGTTGAAATATTGATTTCCTTTTATCTAGACTGAGATAGAGAAGACCACTGTTAAGTGCTCAATCTGCTGATAACACAGCCCCACATTGAATTTCTTTGCTCATGTGGGTCAGTATGCTACCTGGAAGTAGGTTGATTACAAGGGACCATTTCCAGAGGTAAAGATTAAACTCACTGTAATAAATGTTTTCTGAAAATGGTTTTTCGTTTTGTCACCATGATGCTTCACTTAGCACTGCCGTCTGTACTCATGGAGTACTTTAATCACTGTCATGAGATTTTGCAAAACATTGAGTCTGATCAAGTAACTAATTTCTTAGCTATAATGACTTGACTGAGTTCACTGGTCTTACTACAAAATCTCTGATTCAGGAGTAAATGGTCTAATGTAAAACTGGAAGAGTTATTTATGATGTTAATTGTAAGTCACTATTCTGAAATAATGTGGACCCATAGGGTGGAGGCAGATGATACAGTGTATACTTTGAATCAGAATCCATATTGTGTGGTTCTTTCTCCCACATAGACACTAGAGTATGAAATTCAAAGATACGAAGAGTTTCTCACTCTTTGGCCTAGTAACCCTAACATAAACTGTTTTCTCCCCTTCCTGAAAGCTGGGAAATCTGTTGGTTTCAAGGACTTTGTTCTCAATAAGGGAACGTTTCCCTCAAGAAACACAATAATTCTTCCATTCACTTTAAAGAAAACATTGTTACCTGCACATTCTGGGGTTTCCAGTCTTTCTAAGTGAAGGGATAAAGGAGTTACTTTACTGAGTGAAGCAATTGATCATAACTGCTAAGGAGAGTTTAGTCTGTTTTACACAATAGAGAAAGGAAGATCATGTCTGTAACCCAGAGGATTTTCTGAGATGTTTTCAAGGACTTCTGTGACCATTAGTACATACTAATACAAAATGGCAACATGAAAAATAAAAAAATATAAAGAGCACAAACGTTTCAGAATCAATGGCTTATCCTACTAGGTGAAGCATCACAGCCATTAACGATACTAAAGAAGTTTAAAGTATAAGATAACACTCAGAAAAGGAAGTCAAAGATACTTCTTCAAGATTCATTACAAAAATGGACTATTCTAGATTTGCAAATTTTCTCATTCCCTGATGTGCATACATGCATTCACTCCCTCTTTTAAATTTATATACTTTAAGGTAAATCCATAAGGACAGTTAATTAATTTGAGAATTACCTAATATAACCAACCATTGCTTCAATGACTGGATTGTGTATCATCACACTGAGAAAAAGGCATGAATTGCTGGATGCATTTTATCAGGCAGAAATGTGTAACACTTTTTTTCTCCCTTCTTGAATTCTAGCACAGAAACAGTTATGTATCTCTAGGTTATTTATTTGGTTTCATTCTGCTTTTCTGATGTGAGCTTCCCTCTTAGGACTGCTTTTATTGTGTTCTTTAGGTTCTGGAGTGTCTTACTGATGTTTTTGTTTGACTCTAGGAACTGTCATATTCCTCCTTGATTTCTCCTGCTACTCTTTGTTTGTCTAAGAGTGTACTGTTCAGTCTTTATGTGCTTGCATAATTTCTGTGGTTTCTATTGCTATTGATTTCTAGTTTCAGTTCACTATAATCTGAAAATATGCATACAATAATTTTAAGTTCTTTGTATTTTTTAAAGCATGTGCTACAATCTAGTATGTGGTCCATTTCTGTGAAAGTTCCATGTACTGCTGAGAAGAATTTGTATTCTCTTGTTGTTGGGTGGAGCACTTTCGAAATCTATTAAGTTAATTTTTTTCAGAAGTGTGGTAGGATTGTGTTGATACTTATCTGATCACTCATGTTTAGTAGTATTTATGCTGTAGAGCTGGGTATGTTGGTATTTTGTTCTTACAAATTTAAACTTACCACTTCTCATTGAATTGTCCTTTAACTAATATGTAGTGGCCTTCTTTGCCTCTTCTGATTAGTTTTGGCTTGAAGATCCCTTTGTCTGAAATAGGATAGCTACTGCAGATTGCTTTCAAGTTTCCGTTGCATGGCATATAGTTTTCCATTGTTTGAACTTTTAGTCTATAAATTTCATTTTGGATTAAAATTGTGTCTTGTATGTAGCATACAATTGGATTTTTTCATCATATTCACCAATCAGTTTATTTTATTTTATTTATTTTTTAAGGCAGAGTCTCACTATATACAATTCAGACTGCTCTTGAACTCACTTTGCAACCCAGGTTGATCTTGAATTTGCAGCGATATCCTGCCTCAGCCTCCTGAGTAATGGAATTACAAGCATGTGCCACAATACCTGGCTTTTTTTTTATTATTTTAAAAGAGTATAAAACCAAGCAAAACAAAACAGAACAAAGCCAATCAAAACAAACCAGTGTAAGTGACACAGGACTTTAAAACAATAGGAAATCAACAATGGCTACCATAATGCCTCCTGCTGTCTTCCAAATAGCTGCAGATACCTTCAGACATAGTAAAAAATCAAACAGTAGAACCAATAAAAACAAAACAATGGATGCAATAAAGGACTTCAAAACAAGACAATAGTAAATCCAAAATGGCTACTGTAATATATCCTGCCATCCCCAAAATAACTGCCCATGGCATCGGATACAACAAAATCAAACAGAACAGAACAGAACAGAACAAAACCAACAAAACAATGAAAATGATACAGGACTTCAAGACAAGACAATAGGGAATCAACAATGGCCACCACCCTCAGAAGAAGATCCCCATAGATGCTATGCCGCATATTGCCATTCTCTAAATAGATGATCAGACCACCGGCTTTAGACCTACTATAATTCTAATGGACTTATCTTTATAAGTGATTTGTTGCTTTTCTCTAAAAGCTTTTAAGATTCTGTCCTCATGTTAGACTTCTGGAATTTTTACCACAATGGGTCACAGACAATTTATTTTCTGATCATGGCTATTAGGTTCTCTATGCATCTTGCTTGCCTATATTTTGAATTCTTTCCTCATGCTTGAAAAGTTTTCTGCAAATAGATTTTTATAGCATTTGTGTCATCTTCTAAAGTTGTTCTAATTATAGTGAATCATTGGTTAGTCTTCTTTGCATCACCTCATTATTGCTGGATCCATTTCCCATTTCTTTCATTAATTTTAAGGCATTTCTAACTATATAATCACCCACATCAGCACTGTCCTCTGGTTCTGCCACTTTCTGCTCAGGTTGGTGATTTCTACTGCACTTAATTTTGAAAAAATTTTTATCTCCTGAATTTTTGTTTGTTGTTTTTAATTTGCTAAACTAGTCATTCATGTTTTGAATAGTTTTGTTTAGCTCTTAGCTTTTTATTTGTTTCTCTTTTAAGTTCATTGATTCTTTTTTTTTTAATTGTGGCCACTCTCTGGTTAGTTATATCATTTTTGAGTTTGCATAGTAATGTATTAATCTGTTTTTGTTTCTTCTTTTACAATTTAATGTAATTCATACATTTGGTTTTGTATTTCCTTCCTATTGACACCCTTCAGATCAGCTATGGGGTTTTGGGAAGGATTCCGTTGCCTTGTTTTATCCTGCTGTGTGTATGTGTTTGTGTGTGTGTGCTTGTGTTGAGACTTGAGGATTAATTAGAGTGAAAATTTTGATGACTTATTGAGATCTCTTTAGTCAATATCTGCTTTCCATTGATATGGCCTTGGCTTTGTGTACAGTTTGGTACTTGTCTACCTGCTTGCCTTACTCAATTAATTAGGTTTTAACCCAGTCACTGTATTGCAAATAGAGACTTCCTATTGGGTAGATCAGTGTCCACAGATATAAACATCTACCAGTCATGTACATTAAAGCTTATTTTAAAAATTTCACCCTTTTATCAATGCCCCATACAGACTGTACTATGTTGCTACTAACAGGTACCCTGGGATGTGAGGTGGGAAGAGGAAAAGAAAAAGTAGGAAAGTAAGTCAGAAGAAAAGAAGGAGAAAAGAGATATCAGCAGATGAAAACTGACAGCAAATCAGACTCTGCTGAAATCAGTTTTAGAGCTGGAGTAAAGCGGTAGTGTTGGGAGGGTTTGTGAAAGCCAGAGAGGGGATGCAGGGAGAGGGAGGTGTGTTATATCTAGATGTCCCACCAATGCCTCCTGCACTGGTAAGTGGGGTTTTTTGGGATATGACTAGATTACAGGTATTGGGTATTTTGTCCCAGCAATGAAAGAGTTACTAACACAGGTATAATTGAAGATTGGCTGAAGCTGTGAGAATGTCAACCTGGTAGTAGGTTTGTAGTTAGCTTATATTTGTGTTGACTATGCACGATTACAGTGAGAGTTACCCTGATGCACCTATGAAAGGTGCTTTTCATATTAAAGTACTTGTTAATCCTTTGCACATATCCATGCTTCCCCAATATATGGTGGATGAAGAGAGGAAAGGAAGAGAGAGAGGATAAATATATAAGAAAGTGATGAAAAGAGAAAAAGAAAGTAAAGAAACAACACTTCCTCCCAAAGCATGCAGTTGTAAAAACAAAAACCTAAATCAGAATCAATGGGTCCTCACAATCATGTTGATTTTTCCCTCTTAGTTAAATTGCAGCTCCCACTCCTGGCTTGCCCCTTGTACTCAATCCCTTCAGTCCTTCGTTCCTACTTGTGAGGGAGAAGGCTTGTCAATCTGAATGGCTCTCTGTTCCCCTGTTTTGCCTGAAAGCTTTGCTCTGGGCAAGAGTAACTGTGAACCTTTGCCTCTGTTCTAGGATCCAACCACCTCGATTTGGAGAGGGAAAGGTATCTTGTAACTGGCCCAACACCCAGTTCTACATCAACTCCTGCAGGTCCCTCTCTGTATCTGTGCCTTTTCTTCATTGCTAATCCCTGCATTCTCGGTATTTTCTCTGCAAGCCAGCATCCCCCAGCATCTCATCAGATATCCTCTGGCCAAGGTGCCACTCTCTGTCTGTCCTTCTTCATTCATTTTTCCCAAAGGGTCATTCTCTAATTCATGAACTTTGTGGAGCCCCAGCACTCACCGGGTTTAGGGAGAGGACACTGGGTACCCACAAATAGGTGTCTGCTGGTGGTCAGCGGACAGTGCAAAGGATGTTGGATGTCATGTGAGCATGACAAACCCAGTGTTGGGGAAGGAACTGTCAAGTGCTAATTTCCGGGTCAGTCTGGTTTCTTCTTTCCCCAGGGACCCATTGCTCACAGACACTACTTGCTTGCACAGCCTCTGGAGTGTGGTTTTCCTAGCGCTTAGATCTGCATCTTGGTTTTAAATTCCTCACGCCCTGCTTCTCATACACTGCTTTCGGATTCACTGATGCCTATTTTGCAAATATCTTACTTATCTTCTCCTCTTCTTGAAAAAGACAGTAGAAGAATTTCAAGCCTACCCACCTTCCTGGCCACTGCTGAAATGCTGGCTCCATCCCTAGGGGTGCTGGAACCTCTCCAAGAGGGGGAGTACACTGGGCCTGGGGTGTTGGTGGTGCCATGGCTCAGTGATGGTCTGACTTCTCTTTCTAGCCCCCCCACCCCCTCTTACTCTATTTTGGTCCAGTGAGTTTCTCCTTCTGTTTGCCTTCCTGCCACCTGAGTTAATAAAACATAAAAACAAAATTTGAAGTTGGTGGTTTCAAGTATCTTCTATGAGAAAATTATAATGTCAATAAACAAAATATGAACATGCTAGTTTCAGTGTTCGTTTTCTATACTTTTCACTTTAATACCTCTAAAATTTTTGCTTGTTATAGTGCCATGCCTCGGTGTCCTTGCTTCCTTTCAGTACACGTGTGGGAGGTTCCTCCCCTCTCTGTTGCCATCCAGTCAGCCTTGATGCATTATCTCAGCCACTACTGTCTCTCATCTTACTTCCTAAGCTTCTGTGAAGGCAGTTAGTTTGTTGGGTGAATAACTGCTCCATTTGGCATAGCTTTGCAGAGAAGATGCTTGGCCATCTTACAAAGGTGCCATCTTGTTCTACCCCTCAGAATCTTATCTCTACAATGTTTTATAATACATTGTACACAAAAATTTAAGAGATAATATGAACCTGCTTCTTCTTGAATGTGGTTGGAGAAATTCATCCTTTGACAGTAAGTTCTGCTTACTTTCCTATCTTACTCATTTTAGTAACTCAGGGCCAGTTATTATAAGCCACTTTTAATTATTAAATTAGCACTTTTTATTTTAAAGAGGATAAAAAAGAATAAAACCAATCAAAACAAACCAGTACAAGAGATACAGGGCTTCAAAACACTATGAAATTAGCAATAGTTACCATATTACCTTTTGATGTCTTCAAAATACCTGCAGATAACTTCAGACACAGTAAAAATCAAACAGAACACAATAGAATAGAAACAAGAAAAAACAAAACAATGGATGTGATAAAGGATTTCAAAACAAGCCAATAGTAAATCCAAAATTGCTACCATAATACATCTTGCTATCCTTGGACTATCTTCTCTCATGCCATCAGATTTAACATAATAAAATGAAACAAAAGAGAATAAAACCCAACCTAACAAAGCAAAGGAAATGATATAGGACATCAAAACAAGACCATACAGAATGAACAATGACTTCAACCCTCAGGAGGAGATCCCCCCAGATGCTACACTGTGTACCGATATCCTCTGAACCTATGATCAGACCACTGGCCCTAAACCTGCAACGTTATTGAAATACCAAAGCACCACAGGCATCCAATTGCATTTCATATCCATAGTTATCATCACAGCCTGTGTTTCTCTGGATAAGCCAGTCACTTATGGGGGAATGGGGAGGTGGTATTTCTTGCTTGACAACCCGCGTGCCAGAAGGGGCTGGGCTCTGGTTGTTCCCAGTCTAGCAGTGGCCCACTCATGATGCTGGTTCCAAGACTTTGATTGTTTGCTGGTGCGGTCATTGTTCTCTTTCCCCCAGTCCACGAATGGTGCTGACTGATGGGGAGAGGCTTGGGTCTAGCTGTTCCCAGTCCAGCACATGGTGCTGGTTTCCTGACTCTCAATTAACACTCTTAGAAGTGAATTGACATGATTTTTATCAAGTTACAAATTTTTGTTTTTCAAAATCATAGCAGGTCAAAAGTGAGAAAAAACTGGAAAGAACAAGTGAGGAAAAATAACAAAATATAGATGATTCAAAGTATCAAAATAAAAAAGAAACATGGATGAAGGAAGATGGAACAAAAAGTACCATGCTACCTCAATATTCTTATACAATAGAGTAACAGATTGTAATGATTCCTCTTGTGTTATGGAGGAATTTGTTGTAAGTATACATTATTTATGGTGAGAAATGATGTTTGGTATTTCTATAAAATACCAAACATCATTTCTCATCCAAAGTACATAACTGGGGTAATCTCAAGATGCTTATTTTAATAAATATTAACATGTTTTCCAGTAGGTCCTCTATTGTATCAGCAGATTCATTTCTGACCTTTAGTGAAAATTAAAAAAAAATCAAACAACTCACACTACAGCAAAATAAATAAATAAATAAATAAATATGACTTTCCAGATTTATTTCCAACACCTGTGCCCTAAATTTTTAAAAAATACATCTGGAAGCTATTAAATTGATCATCCAAATCAGTTATGTCAAATATGGAATATGGTAGTAAATAGAGATTTCCTTAAATTTTTTTACCTCCATCAGCGGATTGAAAATGGGGCTATTTCTCCTTTTGTTTTTGTTCACGTGTACACATATGTCTCTCAAATAACTGAGGCAATTAGCAGCTATGCAAACTAGAGGATCATATAAACTAAGTCCTGCTATAATAAAGGTTATTTACTACACAAGAATTTAAATTATTGAATATAATTTTCACATAACTTGATTTTACAAGATTTATTACTTATTTACATATTTTTAAACTTCAATGATTAGACCATAGACTCCTTACAGTGCCAAGTGATATTAGATGTAAACTATAACCTTTAGGTATTAACCAGTGGAAAAAATAATAAAATTTGAAGATGATTGTTTTAAGTATCTTCCATTAGAAAATAATAATGTAAATAGGTAAAATATAAATAAACATGTATTTGGTTTTCACTTTAATACACCTAAAATTTTTGTTTTACAGTGCCCAAACAGGTAATGTTTTAAGAACACAGAATTTGTTGAAATGAAAATTTACCTTTCATAGCAGAAGATCTACAGTATACTTGCAAAAGAAGAAATTGATTAAAACATATTTGCCAATGTCTGTATTGTTTACTCGTATTTGTCTTTCTGCCTTCAACTACTTTCTCACTTTTTGACTGAGATTGTATAATTTTAACCATTTAATACCATAAAATATTAAAGAATAAGTAATACATTAAGTCTTTTAAGATGGAATCACTTGGAGGAGAAATTTTTGCCCTCATTAGGCCAAATAATTGTGTGTTGATATTCAGATAAGGTTAACTTATTCCAAATATCTGGATATATAAATAGATCGATGGAAAGAGGGATAGGTAGACAGCTACCCAAATGTGTAAGCAGACATCTAAGACCTTGTTAATTTGGAACTTATTGTTAAAAAGGCCAAAACTGTATTGACAACAATTAAACCCACAATTTGAAATGAATCTGTTTAACGAATTGCCCATACATCATAGTTTTCAGATGCTACAAAGTGAACATTGCTACCAATCTTGAAATATTTTTCATTTTCAACTAGTACGCTGAAGGAAAGAGCTCTTGTTTAATTTGTATTTGTTTTATTTATCTGTTACTGTCTAACAAATTACCTCAAAAATTATCACCTTAATATATTTACCATCTCATATAGCTCCTGGCCCTGTCGCTCTAGAACAGCTTAACTGAGTGCTATCTTGGGGTTGTAGTGAAGCTGGCATCCAAGGTTTGCTCAGGTCTGGAGGGACTGACTTTCAAGCATATCTGGCCAAGGGCAGGCCTCCACTCCCCAAACTACCTTCCATCATTACTACCATTAAGATAAAAATCGTGCTTGCATGAAATACAGTGCAAGTCATAGAACAAAGGAAAATCCTTCCTGATAAAGAGTTTAGACACATATCAAAAGATATAGCCTAGAAGTTCAAATGTCTATGCAGAGGAATTGACACATAAGATTTCATTTTACATTACAACACTTTCATCTCCTTATCAGGGACTTTACAGTGTACTGTCCATATAGATTGTGAAGGGTTTAAGGAAG
>RJWM01037256.1:0-17570 GCA_004363535.1 Dasyprocta punctata
GCACTGCCTTCTCCAGACCTTTAGTGTATTAGCAGTGAAAATCAATTAGGTAAAGAGCTAAACAAATGAAGTGAGAATAAAAAAGGCTTCATTCACAAAGTGTCAGGGATGTCAACAAGCACAGGTGACTTTGGTAAACTATAAGCTACCTGCAAATAATGCATAACAACCCTTCTGAACTTGTAAAAGTCAGCAATTACGGACCACGGATTCTTCCAACCCTCTTTTGGAAAGTTCTCGGCCATTAAACAACTATGATAATGCAAAGTTGCTTGTGGACAAAAGTGAGCCATCTACGAAATACACAAAGTCTTTTGTTTAAGTTTAAAGATTAGCACATACACATATCTTGAAAAATAAAAAATCTGTATCCAAAACCCACCAATTCTAATGTAGCTATTTTAAAATAGTCTTTCATATTGCTTGTAAAGATAAATTTTCCTTTGAAAGGCCATTGCCACTTAAAATGTGTTATTCTTGCTGTGCTTCTACGTTGCCCTCAGATTTTTGGTGCAACTTAAGTGACAAATCCTCTCTACCATTTAAATAGTCAATTCATATCATAACATTGAAAAGAATTCTTGTCGAGTAGATAAAGTACTGATCAAAATATCAGCCTCGCGAATTTTGCTAGCTTTGAATACCGTGAGTTTTATCTTTCTTTAAGAATATTTATTTTCCTACAAGAAAATCATTGGCTCCTGAGATTTACTCCAAAAAGTGCCACAGGGAATGCATGGAAACCTCACTTGGACACAGGCTAGGATCTATGGACAATGTTGTCCCCTTTTTGGCAATTTACTCAGGTTATAAAACTACTTCTTCTTTGGATCATTATTGCTTATAACACTAATACATATCATCTTATCATTTTTACAAATCACTCTCTCTTCATTTCATCTACCTATAGATGTTCATATAGAGTCACTTTTTTTCTCCCTCTTCTCGACCCAGATAAATATTCTCCCCAGAAAATCTTTCAAATCACAAAGATTCATAAGCTTCAGCTCTATTCCTTCCGAATTCTCTTTTAACTGCCTCTTGAGTTTATTTGTGTCCTTTGTCTTTTCATATTAAAAGGAAATATTCAAAAAACAAGAACTCTTCAATTCAAGGCTACTTCTTCCACTTTTCTTCTGATTGATTTTCTTCCTGCTTTTCAAAACCAGTGACAGTCACTCAACTCTGTCTCACCTGAGGTGTGAAGCAGATACACACCTACTACATTCACTGGTATCTGCTATTTCACACAGTACATTCCCACTTTTCCATGTGTAAAGGCATACAAAATGGAGTTATTTGAATTTTATAGCTGTCTTGTGACATTTTCATTCAGTTTTACCAATGAAAAAGCAAATTCACAGAACATACGCCACTCGCTAAACCTGTTAGCCTCCCTCTAGTCACACCAACACCCACTGAAGTCTTGTCCTTTGCGATTTCTAAAAGTAGATAGTTTTGGTTTTGTATGCAAAGTTCATTTGATTATCTCTCTGCATCTGATAATTTTGAAATAAAATATGAAGAAGAAATAGTTTCATGTCCAAAATTTCCAATCAGAAGGAGGTAATAAATGGTACTCTGGGAGAGTAATTATGACCTTTGATATAAATAGTGTGGGGTGTGTGTGTGTGTGTGTGTGTGTGGAGAGAGAGAGAGAGAGAGAGAGAGAGAGAGAGAGAGGGAGAGAGGTGGGAGACAAAAGATAAAGAGCATGAAGCAGGAGGTAAAGGAGGATTTAAGCATGTGAGACCAAGAGTGTGTGACATGTTTAATAAATCGGTGTAGGTCAGCATTTCAGAAACTAGCACAAAATGTTATTTACAGAGCATACAGGTCAAGAAAGAATTCTTATCCTCTTCACGATTTTCCTGAGATACAGTGATTTTAATAGCAAAAATTTATGTATATTAGTATCAATTTCGATAAAGAAAACTACTAGGCCAGAATTTAAATTTTTGTCAATGGTTAAAATATGAATTTGGATATACTACATAAACTCAAATCTTGTTAGGTTAAAATAAATACTGAAAAACACTGTTTCATATACATTTTTGAGGCAATTCTTAAAGTTCCTTCACTAATTTTCAAAAATTTAAGCTCTATTAGCTGTGAAGGAAGCACTTATTCCATTAGCCTCTAGGAGAAACTATGTAGCAAGATCTTCAGTGAATGAGCACCAATAAATAAATTTTCATGGTGAAGAGAAATGAAAGGCAGTAAAAAAAAAAAATCTTCCTAACCAAATAGGGCCAGATACATTACCCTAAATAAAATAGGGAAAGAACTAAAAGCTATGTCATAGGTAAGGTTAACACCCCACCTATGACAGAAAACACATGGGGACTGTTTGGCTTTTCCGATAGTATTAACACATTTTGATGTGGAGATTCATTAATGTTACAATGGTGTATCTTGATACATTATCTATTTTGTATGTAAATAAAATATATTATCAGTTCTCTCTCATATATATGAATATATATATATTTCTATGGCTTATTCATATTCCAATGAGTCATTAGTCTGCAAAAATAAAAAAAAATAAGAGTTTTATTTTCAGCAGCATGATCAAGAGTCTCTAATTTTGTTTTCTCAGTGAAGTGGCTAACACTTTTCTTTCCTATGTTACAAAATGAAATTCAAACCAATTATCAGCAACTGCCCTCAATTTTTATTCCTAGCAAATGAACATACTTTTAAATGATATTACAGGCTATTTTTCACACTTCTAGATAAATTTTTAAGGTACTTCACATTTCCAGGAAATAAGAGCTCTTGTCCCTCTTCCAATAAAATGAGCATACACAAGAGTCTCTGGGAGACTGATAATCTCACACACAATTTCATTTGTCAGTCCTCTGTAGTTTACAAGCTTGTCTATGAGGAGACTTTACCTGCATGAGGATTTTAGGATTAGGTTTTTCTTTGTAATTTCACTTCTTAATAATGGGATTCTCTGGGCACTTTCTCAATTATTTCTACTCCCTAGTGTGAGGCTACAGAGGTAAATGTAGAGATTTATGTACTTAATTCCCTACAGATCAAAATGATTCTTATTTTAATTTTTTTCAAAACTGGAATTTCCTTCAACTCACAAAAAAATACCATAGTTTAACTTTTCTTTCTCTTTCTTTCCCCTTCTTTGTTCATACTTTTTCTTCTTTCCTTTTTCCCTTTGCTTCCTTATTTATTTCATTTCCTCTTTTTCTGTTCTTTCTTGCCTCTTTCATCCAGTCAGGAAATAAGTATCAGTGTTCAGTTTGTATGCATTTTCCTTTCCTTTTGAAAAACAGCTCATTTGTTGTGTTTCTATTCTTTCATTTGATAAACTTACAGAGATTCACACAGATATAGACTGATACAAAAAAGGCAAATATTCAAATAACTAAACCAAATCAGTTGAATGTTAATATACCCCCCTTTTGCATTTAACCTCAGATATTTAAATATACTGTCAATGTCCTAGTTATATGTAAATGACTTTGTAAGAACATGCTATGTCGGTGTGATCTTCAGTGCTTTGATTACTGTCATGTCCATTTAAATATGGTAGTAGCCATCAGTCAGTGAGACGTTTTCTCTTTTGAATTTAACTTCCTTTCTATCACATTTTGCACACTCTTGTAAAAATGGAAGCTTCTTAACTGTCACAAAGATCTCTATTAGCTTCTTTCCTTCCTATTTTCTCACTTCAGAAAAAAAGGAGAAAAATATAGAATCAAATGGACCAGTTATTTGATGCTATCAATTAACCTCTCTGTTTGTTAGCCTTTAGTGACCACTATTCCATTCTATAATATATGGTCTAGTTAGTGGTTTGTACAAATAAATGGTGAATTGTGCTGTGTTTCTGTATCTGGTTTGTTTCACATAACATAATGCTCTCCAGTTCCATTGATATTGCTCCAAACGATTCCATTCTTTTTTATGGCTTAATAATATTCCATTATATAAATATGCCACAAATTCTTTATTCATTCATCCATTGAAGCACATGAGAGTTGAATCCATATTTTTACTATTGTGAGCAGTGTTGCAATAAACATGGGAGTGTCAGTATAATTTTAGTACAATGATCATCTTCTTGGAGTATATAACCAGTGGTGTAATTGCTAGATAATATAGTAGGTCCTATTTTAGTTTATGAAGGAGTTTCATCTGTTTTCCATAATGGCTATACTAATTTACATTCCTACCAACAGTGTATAAGAGTTCATATTTCTACACATCTGCTTATTAACACTTACTGTTTCTTCTATCTTTTTATGATAGCCACTTTAACTGGGGTGAGATGATATCTCATTGTGGTTTTGATTTCTATTTCTCTCATTATGAAATTGAGAATTTTCCATCTGTTTTTTTTGGCTGTGTGTATGTTTTCTTTTAAAAAATGTCTCTGTGGTTCTTTACCCTTTTTAAAATTAGATTTATTTGCTTTTCTGTTTCATTTTTTGTGTGCATGCTCATATTTTAGAATTTATCATATATTCTGAATAAAAATTCCTTGCCAGATGGACTGTTTGCAAATATTTTCTCCCATTCCACAGGTTTTATTTTAGCCCTGTTGATGATTTCCTTTACTATGTAGAAGAAATTTGGTTTGAAGTAATCTCACTTATATATTTACTTCGGTTGCCTGTGACTTTGATGTCCTATTTAAACTGTTGTTGCATACACCAATGTGTTAAAGAGAATCTCTTTTGTTTCATTGTAGTAATTTTATAGTTTTAGGTTTGAAATTTAGGTCTTTGATATGTTTTTAGTTGATTTTTGAGTACGTAATAAGAGAAAAGGATCTAGTTTCAATCTTCTGCATATGCATATTCAATTCCGTCCACTCCATTTACTAAAGAGTTACCTTTAGCAGAAAGCTAGAGGAGCATAGATTGATTTCTGGGCTATCTATTCTGTTCCACTGGTCCATATATCTGTTTTATGATAGTATTGAAAGAATTTGTCCACTTAATTTCAGTTGTAGAATTTGTGAATATGCAAAAATATTATTACCTTTATAATTTTGATGTCAACAAGGTCTTTAGAAAAGCCCCATTCTAATATTTCTAAAATATATTTGTAAGTATACTATTTTTATGATTAATGTTTCTAATTGGTTATTTTTGTTCATTTTTTTCTTTAAAATTAAGCAGCTTTTAGTTTTCTTAATTTATTTCTAGTTCAATTGCTATTTTATTGTTTTGCTTTACCTTTATTGCTTCCTATTTCCATTTAATTCGATTTCCATTGAATACTTTTTTTCTGGTATCTTAAAATGGACACTTATAGAATTTGAGACCTGACTTTTTTCTAGTATTAGCAACAGATAGCATATATTTTTATCTAACATTATTTTAACTATGTTCCTCAAAGTTTAGTATACTTTGTTTTTCAATCAATTCAAAGTATTCATAATATATTTTAGTCTTTATGTGTTCCCCAATTTTATATATTCCCCATATATAGTTTATGTGATTTTTAAATACAAGTAGGTTTCAAGTTTGTTTTGATTGTTTGATTTTTTTGTTGTTGTTGGTTTTCTTGAGACAAAGTCTTATTAAATAGCTCAGGCTGATATTGAAATCACTATATATCCCAGGCTGGCTTCCAACTCATGGAGAGGCCAAATTTGAAAATCAAAACAACCAAATCAACTATATCAATAGATTATATATGTATGTTTGCATGCATGTGTAACAATAACTAGAAATAGAATGATCTTCCTTACGGTTTCCTTTACAACTCCCTTAAATTCTTGACCTCTTTGCTTAAATATCTCCCTTGCAGTGACCATTCTACTTAACAATACAGTCTCTGCATTTGTCTAACTCTCACAAATTCTCATTATGCTATTTTACTTCGTTTCCTTTATTGCATTTCATTTATTTCTCTTAATGCATGGGCAGAAATTCTTTGTTTACTCATTTGGGTTTTTTTTTTATATATTCCACAAACTTGCATAATAGCTTCTGACACAAATCAAGGATTTTTTAAATAGATATTGAATGAGTGAATAAATTCAGAAATAAACAAATAGGAAAGACAGAAAAATCAAAACAACCTGAATATTTAAACAAAAGCATGATTCAAACTGGAGAATAATAGCAGGGATATTAAGCAGAACATTAAGGTATTGTTAAACCAAGAAAAATAAAACCACTAATGAGAGATAAAAATCATACAGTTGAAAGGCCCATACTCTAGTTCAGAACATTGGCATTTACATCTAGTTCTAATGTCAACCCATGTTGTGACCTTTAGAATTTCATACAATACAGGTAGCCTAGCATATTGCACCATTATTTGATAACCTAGGGTCACTATTTGGCCCTTTGCTGGGAAATTACATTTTACCTAGTTAAAGAAGTTTTTGTCATACCACAATGGTGGTATGGGAATTTTTCCTGGAATAAATTGCAAAATCCCAGGTAATTTTATGGTTTTTTTCTGTGCATATTTATAAAAGATTTTCCACATTTGCTGTTAGAGAAAAAAGTCAATAGTAGAGGAAATAATGTGTGTACCGTGTAATAGAGAATGAGTCAATTCAAGTTCAAAATGTTTCAAACATAGAATTATCATGACCAAAATCTGACTGCCAATTTTTCTTTTGAAAATGTAGAATGTTTAATCCCAGCACTCGGGAGGCTGAGTTAGGAGGAGTGTTGTGAGTTCTAGGCCTGCTTGGGCTACAACACAAGCGCAAGGCCGGCCTGAGCTACATAGTGTGACCCTGCCTCAAAAAACTAGGGCTGGGAGTTCGGCTCAGTGGCTTCAGCGCCTGCCCTGGTAGGTGCGAGGTTGTGAGTTCGATCCCTGGTGGCACAAAAAAAAAAAAAAAAAAAGAAAGAAAGAAAGAAAATGTAGAATGTGTTGACTCTTACTTGAGAGGAACCACCCCAGGTGGATCAAACATTCTCAGTTTAAGGGTGACATGGAGTACTTCATAACTGCCTCCCCCTTGTGTACTCTGAAAAGTAAACAGGTTTGACAAAAT
This sequence comes from Dasyprocta punctata, assembly GCA_004363535.1. Lineage (NCBI taxonomy): Eukaryota > Metazoa > Chordata > Mammalia > Rodentia > Dasyproctidae > Dasyprocta > Dasyprocta punctata. Next base: position 6,995 of record RJWM01037256.1, read on the forward strand.
AAAAAGGGTAGGTTAAGGGGTTAAAATAGACTGGTGTGTTCTATTTTCAAATGCCCAGAGAGAATACATGTATTGTTTTTGTTTTATTTCAGCAAATACATGTAATACTTATCACAAGAAACAATGTATGACAAAAATAGTTTATGTTCAAGAAACATGTTAATATTTTTAAAGATGAAGAATTAACGAAGTCTGACTGACCAAGATGTCATTATTATTTTGATATATAAAACTGTACTTAAATTATTGTATTCCATGATACATACCTGCTTTTCTTCAAGAGTTAAATGTACCATTCCGAACATAGACATTTTTGGAGACTTTTGTTATAAACCTAAGACAGGAAAGAAACTTGACTGAATAAATATGCATTAAGAAAGTTTATTGAAATAACTAGTTAGATATTTGTCTCCACTAAAAAGCTACTTCTACACCTATGAGTCAGAACAATTTTAGATATGAACAAATGAGGTAAATGATATTTATTTAATTTCTCCAAATACACTTTGACTAAAAGTGAGTAGTACATTATTATAATGAAATTAGAGACAAAACGAAAACTATTGACCAAGCCACTAAAAAGGAACTTCTTACTACCCAAAGAACAACTGCTTCTTTTTCTTCAAATTCATTTCTTAAAACTCAAAACAAATGGCAAACAAGATTACTTGTAGGAACATTCTTGATTTTCAGTGATGCTTTAAAACTATGATTAATAGATTTAATGAAAGACCATGAATATCTAAGAATTTACTCCTCAACAGATCATTTCACTTTCTTATTGCTATGCTAAAATATATTAGTCTTTTGTCCACATTAAGTTCATGAAGGTGAAGATAATTGAATCTCTGATAAAGAAGGATGCACAATGCCTAGAGTTCATTAGGCTGAACATTAAGTCTCATTGCATAGTAATAGAACTGATATTAAAGAGAATGTGGAAGGGCCGGGATGGGGATATAACTCAGCAGCGCAGTGCCTGCCTGGCAAGTATGAGGTCCTGAGTTCAGTTCTCGGTACAAATAAATGAACAAATAAGAGGAAGTGGAATACAGTCACCTGAGTCCCCACTAACCCAATAATAAGCCCTAGAGTGTTTTGACTTTTTAATGTATAAGACCCAATTTTATTTGTCTACTTTCATGTACAAATGTGAAAAAGAGAAGAATAACTATTTTAAATATCTAGTTAATCGTGCTTAAACTTTCCTTCACTATAATTTCCCTTTTATTTTGGAAACTGGATAATGTGTGTTCTCAAAAGAATATTTTATGTATAATAAGAAATTAAATGTTAGGAATGCAGGAGGAGGATGTATTTTGTCTTCATTTATTGTTCAGGTAAAAGGTTAAGCTGTTTCTAGGTATATCCAAAAGAAAAAATTTCTCACAGTTTAAAGATTACTTACTAATAACACATACTGACTTGTTAATTGCCTATATGGAATTTTTAGTCAGCTGTTTCAAAAAATATATTCTTAGCAGTTGCAAATCCAACATTACTTACTAAATCAAATTACAAAAAAAGAAACTTTTCTAATTTCAATTACACATCAATGAGGATTTTGATTCAAGAGAAGACAGTTTAGGCAAAATCCATCTCTCTCACCTGATGCAACTATAAATATTGGGCACTGTGCCTAGAACAACTTTTTGAGATCTATATGAAGTAGATAATAGCAAGTACATGTAGAAAACTATAAGACATCAAATTATCACCAAATGTGCACAGCTGACAATGTTTTCCTCTACTTTTGCTTGCCTGCAGTCAGAGACAGATTGTGTACCAGATGTGCACACAAATCAGGAGCCCTCTCCCTCACACCAGGAATGTGAAAAAGGATCCCCACATGTCAGATAAATCGGTGGTATCCTGACTTGTATTGTCTTTCTTCTTTTTCCTTTTTCTTTCTTTCTTTCTTTCTTTCTTTCTTTCTTTCTTTCTTTCTTTCTTTCTTTCTTTTTTTCTTTCTTTCTTTCTTTTTTCACTCCATATAACTCCCAGGTAATACTGCAGCATTGGTAGTCAATAGGTGCAGCAGAAGCAGCTAACACTGAGTTGGTAAGGAGGTCCCTTATCTTCCCAAGGAATCTGTGGGACCTGTAGTAGAGAAAATTTACTCTCCCCCTTTCCAGGTTCCCAAAATGTGGCCCCGGGCACATTACCAGTAGAAGGAACGGTGTGGCAGAGTGTGCAAGTCAATACTCCAGAATTCTGACTGCAAGACTGAGAATGGAGATACTGAGCAAGACAGATGGGTAAAGGAGACTGAAAAAAGAGTCTGGGCCCAGAGAGATTTAGAGGTACTCCGCATCTGACTTCCAAAGTGCGTATTCCTAATTCCTAATTGATATAATATAGATTTAGGGACAGAGACAATACCTTAACAGAGAAGATTATTGCCTAAATCCCAGACTGTTCAGTAAAATTGTATACACATAGAACATGTGTAAATAACACTGCCAAGGCTTTGAAAGTAAACCTGACCTTCAAGTCATATCCTAGAAAATGTTCATGCAATTTGTGTAATGAACCTAAACAGACAAATTTCTTATAAAACAGAACAAACCAAAATCATGATTCTTAATATTTAAACAACACCCCTGACATGCAATTAAAATATTGAACATAGGACACATTGAGTTTACTTAGTGTATGAAAAACCAGTAAATCTTAGCATACAAAGGAAAATGCTAAAATATACACAAAATTATTCAAGTGTTGGAAAAATCGCACAACAGAATAATAAATCCAAGATGATTCCTTATGAAAAAAGGAAAGAAAATACTCTCAGCAAAAAAGTTGATAAACAATGAAAGCCAAAAGAAGATATCATGAATGAAAAAATAAAATAACTAAATTAAGGAGATTAATGGTAGAATAGGAAGACAGAGAGATGTGTCTGTGAACCTGAAGATGGGTTAGTAAAAATTATGCAGTATGAAAAAAAAATGAAGAAAAATATGCATAATTTTAGTGAACAAAGACTAACATTAAAATATCTAATAGAGATTTCATTTGAGCAACAACAGGAGAAGAAAGAGCATAAAGAATGTGTAACACTTGAAATGTTTCCATATTTACCAAAATATATACAAACTCACAATTCAATGTATATGGAGGTCTCTAAAGAGGATGAATTAATTTCAGACCAGTAATAATCAAACTACTGAGAGCTCAGACAAATGAAAACTTTGCAAGTAGCTAGGGAACAGTGACCATTTCATTCAGGGAAGGAATGATTAAAATGTTTAATAGCATCTCATTAGAAACCACAGGCCAAATAGAAGTAAGGCCAACAAAGTTTTGATATGATAAAACAACCACACATCCAGCAAGGAGATGTGTATGATTAAAAGTGAAATAAAGACTGCCTCAGAAAAGGAAAAATAAGAAAACTCACAGCAAGAAAAGGAGCTCCAAAGGAAGGGTCAGATGATATTAAGATAGAACAGATATAATGCCAAATACCAGAGCAACAGTGGAACATTCAGAGTAAAGGAAGGGAAAATAAATTATTAAACTCTCGTAAGCATAACATTACACTTTACACCCGTTTTCTATTTAACTTCATTAAGTTACTTATGATTATGTTGATTAAAATGCACACACACATAGGAATCTATTTATCTATAACAATATGGAAGTAACAGAAAATACCCTTTATAGGCATCTGCATGCTAAAAATGTTTCTATAGAGCATATGAAATAGAAAATAGTAAATAAGTGAATCATGAAAGCTTTATATATATATTTTAACATTGAGAACAACAACAACAAACAGTATAGGAAATATACTAAAGTATCAATCATTGATTTCAGTGGATTAATAAAAATTTTCACTCTAAAATAAAGCAGAAAATGAGAAAATGAGGACCAGATATATAGGGGGAAAGGAAAAAGTGATAGACCTAAATGAAAACATAATCATACTAAAAGCAAATATATAAACAGAAATTAAAAGACAGAAACTATGTTGATAAAAAAATTTAAAATGATACAACTATACATTACCTATGAATACCTGTTCTAATCATAAAAATAAAATTAAAAATAAAACATGCAAATATATATTAGAAAATTGGAGTGGCCACATTAATATCGTACTAATTAGATTTCAGAATAAGGAGCAATATTAAAATAGAGACATTTTATAATAATAAAGATAGAAATTCACCAAGATGGTAGAACCATTTTGAATGTTTCTACAACAAAATTTGAGCTTAAAAATGTTAAAAAGAATCTCATGAAAGTGAATGGAGAAATGACCAAAATAAAAAATTTCATTTGAAGATTTCAAAAGCCTTCTGAAAATAATCCATAGAAAAGAAAATGTAAGTTGTACTTGTACAGAAGAATTGAACAACGTCATCAACCAACTGGATCAAGAAGATATTTATAGTACACTTTACACCACAATATGCAAATGCATATTTGCAAGTACAATATAACATTTGTTAGTGTATATTCTATATCCCAAGTTGCAAAACATATCTTAACATGTTTCAAATGCAGCCATACAAAGTTAAGATCTTTGTAATCAGCAACTGAAACAAAACTGTAAAATCTCCAAACAAATGAACACACTTGTGAAGTCTTAGAGGAAACTACGAAAGTCTCTAATTGAATGAAAATTGAAACACAAAATTTGTAGAATACAGTTAATGCACCTCAAGGGGGTAAATTTATAAGGTTAAATGTGTGTAATAGAAAAGCACTAAAGAATTCAAGAACTTAAGATTTTACTTCAAAAAATGCTAAAAAGAAAAGAAAAATAAGCAGAAAGTATTAAATAATAAAGAAACAGCAGATTACAAAAATAAAGAATACAAAAAAATGTAAAGTCAGATATAATTATAGCCTGGAAATTGCAAAATGATCATACAACTGAAAAACCCTAAGTAGACTAACAAAAATAAAAGCATGAAAGCACAAATTACTGATACTAGGAAGGGGTGTAGGGATTTCAGTGTGGAGTTCACAGACATTAAAAGTTTTCTACAGGAAGAATTAGAAAAATTTTAATCTTCACTAAAGTGGAGTGAACACATAAAACCTTTCAAAGTCTCCAATTTACTAAAGCAGTCAAAAAGATAATTAATATTATGAACAGCTATATGTTTCCTAAATGATTTGTTCAGGGCATAGAGGTGTAGTGTAGGGGTCATTTGCTAGGCATGTGCAAGGCTTTGAGTCCAATTCCTAGCATCTAATAAAAAATTTAAAATAAAAACAAAATAAAACAGAAAAGAAATAATTTGTTATGAAATTTACTGTACTCCTAAAAGAATCTTCAGGGGCAGATTCTATCCTGGGTACTTCCACCAAACATATAGGGAGAAATAGCACCAACTCTACACAGCATCTTTAAGAAAATGAAAGATGAGGACACATTTTGTGATTTATTTTATGGGGCATACATTAATCTAATGCCAAGCCACAAGACATTAGAGAAAAGAAAATTTTTAAAAGTCTGTCATTTACCACTGTGCAAAAATCTCAAAATGGATTGTAAACTACAACCAAACAATGTATAAAATGAATAAAACATCTTATATGAGTGGGATTTATTTAAAGGATGGTTAAAAATTTAACATTGTCTGGGGATTTAGCTCAGCAGTTCGAGCACTTGTCTGGTAAGTGCTAGGTCATGAGTTTGACCCCCAGTACAAAAAAAAAAAAAAATCAATCAATCATACTGAGTATATGGAATGGTAAGCAAAATGATTGCATCAATTTATTCCAAAATATTTGATAAACTTAAAATAAATTTAAATAAAATACAGGGGAGCATAATCAGTTACCTATCTCAATTATTCTTTGTTGGAACAAATTTTCTGACAACCACATCTAGAAGAAGGAAAGGAGAATTTTGTTGGCTTATAGTTTTAGGGGGTTCAGGACAATGTTAGCCATGTCCAAGGCAGGAGCATCATGGTGGAAGGGTGTGGCATAACAGAGCTGCTTAATTCATGATTGCCAGAAAGCACAACAGAGAAATATTGTCAGAGAGAAAGGAACAGACAGCGTATAAAGAACTCAAGGTGACTCCTCCATCATCCAGCCTGACGAAAGTGTACTTCACTAATGCGCTAGGAAGCGCTTAGTAAATCAAGTTGATTACCACGGGGAAACTTTGCCAGCATAGGGAAAATTTTTATCTCTTTAGCCTGGATAAAAAATGTTTATAAACTCTTTTTTCTCTCCCTCCTTCTCCCTCTCCTTCCCCTTCCTGCATCCTTGCCCCGTCTCGCATTAATATATTTACGAATACATGTGATGCGTTTCTTCAAATGTCACACCTTTTTTTGAAAATCATACTGAAAGTTTCTCCGGGTAGATTTTCAAGAAAAAGACATAACAGTCACACACGTTAGAAAGAAAGAAAGAAAGAAACAAAGAAAGAAAAAAAGAAAGAAAGAAAGAAAGAAAGAAAGAAATCCTATTTGCCAAGAACTTATCTCTCTAGAAATTCCTCTCAAATTTGAAAAAGAAAAATAATCCTTACAATTTGTAGTTGAGGCTAGAAGAGGCACAAAAAATATCATCAGCATGCAAAAAGTGCTTTATATATACCATCAATGAGTAACTGGAAACCATGTACTAAAACAGATGGGACTGGATATTAAAATGTATCCATTCAATGCATTGTTTAGAGATTGTGGAAAATAGGAAGCCGTGTCTAGTTGGAGGAACTAGGTCTTTGGACTGTCTTGTATGTGCCCTGATCTCTCTCTTTCCTCATCTCCCTGTCCCTCTCCCTCTCCCTCTTTTTCTCTCTCTCTCTGTGTGTCTCTCTCATCTCTGTTTCCTCCCTGACTTGTATTAAGCCGCTTCTTCTGCCATTTACTTCCTGCTATGATATTCTGCTTTGCCTGAGGCCCTTTTCAAGCAAGGAATAGGGTTGATCTTTAACACTAAAACCTCTAAAACTGTGAACAAAAATAAATCTTTCCACTAGCAAGTTGTTTGTTTCAGTTATTTTGGCATAGCAACAAAAAACTGAATAACATAGAAAATTGGTATCAAGAAGCAAAATTATTGTGCCTGTGCCTGATCAGGTGACTCAGAAACCTTGGAATTGGTTAGCAAGAGGAGTTTTAAAAAGTTTGGAGAAACCCTTAAAAGCTATAAGTAGAACTTGTTGTCAAATTGAAGTGGGAGCTCAAAAGACTAGAATGATGATAGGAATGTAGAGAGTAAAGGCCACATTCCTGATGTTTCAGATGATATTGAAGATTGTAGTGAGAATTAGAGTAGAGATAACTCATGTCACTTTCTGGCAAATAACTTCTCTACAGTTCTGCCCATGATCTGATAATTTATTTATGTCTGTACTTAATGGTTACAGACTAACTAATCTAGACTGGCAAATTTCAAAGCAGTATGACATTCAAGCAGAGGTAAGCATATTACTGGCTTATTTTAGCCAGATTTACAATGACAATTAGGAGCAAAAAGAAGTAGCATGATCAAAGACGTTGTAACTGTTGAAGATATCAGCACCATTAAAAAGGGCCCAAATACTTTGCATCAGTACAATACAAAAGACGCCTTTAGGTTCTCTCGGGAATTGCCCAGACAACATTTACATCAGGCTCAAAAATGTAAAAATATAAACTTAGTTGAAAACCTTTTCCTTGAGAAGACAGTGCTAGGGAATGCTTATTGCACAGGGCCACCTAGAAAGTTGTTTTCCTAGGATTCATTCATCAAGCTCAGTTCTCCAGAGACCTGGAGGCCATTGCACCCAAAGTCTAAATAGGTTTGCTTACTGCTCAACCTAATGTCAGACCTTGGCATCCTCCACATGATGCTACATTTTTAGGGATGCAGAATACGAGAGATGTGGCATCGTAGAGACTTCCACTAAAATTTCAAAAGAGAGCATAGGAAGCCACTGATGTGTGACAGAATTTGATTGCCAGAGGGTAGTCTCTGAGAGGGAAATGCATGAAGCTGTAAGAGTGAAGCCAAAGCTTCAGTGTGTACCCTCGGAAAGTTAGAAATGCAAGGAAAGTGAAGTATCTGCCAAGAGGAGTCACAGGCAACGAGCAGGACAAATTCAAGAGAGATGCCAGGTCAACTTACAGCCAGCAAGACCGGAGGGGTATGGTTACCCAAGCCCCTTAGAGCTTATATTACATGCTGGTCATGGACCTTTAGGATTTAATGCTTATTATCCTAGGATTTGTATTTTGCTTTGGGCTAATTACTTCTTTTAATTTGTTTATTCCTCTATTTTTGAATGAAAATATTTACACTGTGTCATTGTAACTTGGAGTTATGTAGCATGCTTTATTGTACCAATTTAATTAGCACAGAAGACACAGGGTGGATTAGCAAAGCACACCTTTGGGTGTGTCTGAATGAAGCATGAACAAGTGACTTTGGGTGAAATATCTGGTCCTTTGCTCTTTCCTGTCTGACAGTTTCCCTGCTCTGCTTCTTGGCCATCATGAACTAATATTTTTCCATGGAGACTGGCGAACATGAATAGATTGAACCACATAGAAAGTTAAGTCGAATTAAACCTGACTTCCTTTAATTTGTGGATATTGAGTATTATGTTCTATTGAAAAAAAGCAACAAATGCACAAATTGGAACCTGGAATGTAGGTGTCATTGCCATGATTTTCCTGACCATACAATTTAGAAACTTTGGAACTGTTTTGGGAGAGATGTTTTAAAAGTTTGGAGAAGTCTTTGAATGCTGTAACCAGTAGAGGATGGGTGATTTTGGTTGGAATTCAGAAAAATAGATGGCAGTAGAATGTGGACAGAAAAGGGAAAGCTTAGCATTTGTTATTTAGAAACAGAGAATCTTTTGGCTTTTAGAGTAGAGGTAATGTGTGACACACTGCAAAAAATTTGTCTCTGTGTTTACTGCCCATACCATTAAACTTTGTAGAACACCAAGTTTCAAAACCTTTGAGTAACTGACTTGGCAGAAAAAGTTTCAAGGTAGCCATATTGTGTCATGGTATCCAGTCTGTGGTGTAGATAATGCTGGCTTCTTTAATCATCTTTATGGTGAGTGTTAGTGGTGAAAAATCAGAATATAAAAATAGAAAGAAAAAAAAAAAACTTTAATCTTGGTCTCTAAGAATCCATACTTAAAATTGGGGCCAACAGACTTGTGGCAGCTGAAGGAATTGCCACCATTAAAAAATAAATGGAAGGTACTTTGTACAGAAAGAAAAAATGATGAGTTGGAACCATTTCAGAAATTATCAAATCTTTATCCATTGCAGGCTCAAAGGAGTAAAAGTATAAACTTTATATTTGAGAACAGAATCCCTGGGACCATTGTAAAGAAATACCTCCTTGAGAGTAGGTCTCTCAGCACTCATTGCAACATGATCAGTCATCTAGACACACCAGGGTTGCTATTACCATGTTCCAAAGGGACCTGAGTACTACCTGGGACAGTGCCTGATTTGGGTATCATATGCATGATTTGACTTTTACTGGTATGTACAATTCAAGAGTTGTGAGATCAGAGGGACTTCCACCTAGATTTCAAAAAAAAGTATGGGAGGCCATGCAAAAAGCTCATGAGAGAGCAGTGCATAAAGATATGGGGATGAATTCAAAGTGCAGCAGAGAACCCAGAAAGCTGAAGATTCTAAGATTATGGAACACATACAGAGGAAATCTGCCCAAGTGAGAGCCATTTAGACTCTACCCCAAAAGGTTATGGAGAAGGGACTGACCAAGCCCTCTGCAACTCACATCTCACAATCCCATACCCAGGATTATGAACATGGAACTATAGTACTTAATGTTTGCCCTGCTGGGTTTTAGCCTTACTTTAGTGTAATTCTTTTCTGTTCCCCATTTCTCCTTTTGTGGATGAGTATGTTCATGCTGTGCCATTGTACATTGGAATTATGCAGCCAACATTTGATTCATACTGAGGCTCACATCTAGGACTTTATCTTGAGTCTCAGAAGAGGCTTTGACTTGGACTTTTGAGAAATGCTAGAATTGTTTAGACTTTGGGAAAGGAATTATTGCATTCATGGTTGTACATAGGATAGTTGTAATATTTGTGGTAGAATTATTTACTTGTTATTGCTTATCTGAAGATTAAATGTTGTTTAAAATGTATTTGATTGTAAAGTTGACAGAGGAAGACTGTGGTGCTGTAACTTAATTATATCAAATTGATTGGGTTGGGATACACCAAGGAGATTTGCCAAGCAGATGTCCAGGTTTGCCTGTCTGAGTGGGTTGTTTTGGGAACCTGGGAAATGTATTTTTTTGTCTCCTCCCTTTCTATCTGGCACTGGTCCCCTGCTCTTCATCACAGCTACCATAAACTAAGTATCTTTGCTCCACTATTCCCTTACATCATAATTTTTCTGCCTTGGAACACATCACCCATGGGATGATTGATGAGACATATTAAACCTCTCCTATAATCTGTGAAGGTTGGGTATTTTGCTCCAAAGGAAAAACTAACCAATATTAGCCGGGCGTGGTGGCGCACGCCTTTAATCCCAGCACTCGGGAGGCTGAGGTAGGCGGAGCGTTGTGAGTTCGAGGCCGGCTTGGGCTACAACGCGAGCGC
>RJWM01037257.1:0-17565 GCA_004363535.1 Dasyprocta punctata
TGAGAAAGTCCCTCCTTTCTTTTTCCCAAGTTTTCATTCTTTCTTCCAGGTACGAAAGTCTATCCTTAGTTTCCTTCAAGTGGTTCTGCCAACTTTTATTGGATTCTTTGATGTCCTGGTAATGTCTCTGAATCTGATTAATGCATTCTAATTTTTTATTAGTTTCATTCTCACTTTCCTTTGATTTTTCATCCTCCACTTTTCCTGCTATGTTTCCTTTAGAGGCGTTTAGCAATTCCCCGATTATGAGTTTCATTTCAATTCTCAGTTGGGCTAACAGTGCTGCTTTAATTTCTTTCATAGCTTCGTGGAGTTGTCTCCCCACTTCTGTTGTCAACCCCTCTGAGAGTTTAATTTTTGGACACCCGACCGTGTCAGCATTAGCGTCCCCGGGATCGGTTCTGCTTGTATCGGAGTCCGGAGAGCGCCCTCTGCCTTTCCGTCTTGGCATTTTCCTGGGCTCGCCAGTGAGGCCGTGTTGGTCCTCTGCCTCTCCCAAGCCTGTTTCTGCTCCGCAAATGTCTACTGCGGTGCGCGAGAGGATAGGGCCGCTGTCTGGTTAACCAGTACAGGTCCGTCCACCCAACCCTCCTCTATCACCCCCAGGGCACCCACGCCTTTCCGCCACAGCCTTCCAGGAACCGTGCCTAATTAGGTGCAGTTCCAGTCTCAAAATGGCTGTCCCTCGCTCTCCCTCGGGGGTGGGGGGCTGGGGGTCGCCGGGTTCACTCACTCGCCCGCTCGTGAGCACCTTGCTCCACGGTGGACCGTTGGCTCTATTGTCGCGCCGCACCGCCGCAATTCTCCCGGCAACTCCACGTGTATCAAGAGCACCTGGATCGTACCTTCTCGGCTCGGCTCGGGTCGCAGCGCTAATTGGATTCTGCTCCGGACAGAGGTGCTTCTGGTCTCCGCCTTTGTTTATTTCATTCTTTTACTCTTTCCATGGGCTACAGTTCTCGTTTTAGATTCTTCTTGGGTCCAGAGGACCCATCTCCCTCTTTTTTCCTTCTCTCTGTTATTATATTAGTTTATATTCCGGCATTTTGATGGTATATTCATGGAGCCTCCCTGTCACAGTGTCATCTGGGCGACCATCTTGGAGGAAGTCCCTAAAAGCTGTTTTTTTAATGGATGTGAAAAAATTTCCTTTATACATTCAGCCTAAAAATAACATTATATCCCAATCCATATACAACTGAGGCCATATCTTTAGACTGATATAAACATTCAAAATGTTTCAGATTAAGTTCAGGCATTGGCCATATCTGGGCAGCTACCCTTATAATAACCAAATAGTATAAACTGAAGAGATTATAAGTAGTACAAATATATTTCTCCCAAATATGAATGTTGAAAAATCTAAGATTAAGGCACACGTCGATATGACATATGGTAGGGCTCCTTTTCTCTAGCCTTTACCTTACCTTTCCATTATCACATAGTGAGAGGGACAGTGCGGGTCTCCAGAGGCTCTTTCATAGGGACACTTTCCATACACAAAGACTTTGCCCTCTATGACTTAATGATTTCTCTGAATCCATATTCTAATATTAAAACTTTAAGGGTTAGTTTTCAATATATAATCTCAGGGAGAACACAAACATTGAACACCTAGCAATAAAATAAATTACAGCCTAATAAGCTTGTACAATCAGGTTCCCCCAAAATGGGCTCACAACACATCATTACAACCACTAAGAAATTTATAATATAAATCAGGAGATATGCATGAACAAAATGAGGAGTAATAGTGAAATGAAAATGAAAACTTAACATCAGGTTCTGTTTTGTACATTATGAGTTGATTGATCTGTAAATTATTTCAGTATTGATTTCATTTTTAGATTGTATAACAGCTGTTTCCTTGAAGTTCTCTCTATATAATGCATGTAAAAAGCTCATCTCAAGATATACTACTTAACCTAAACAAAGAACAAAACTTGGTACTAAATATTTCAATTTTGAAAGGAGTTAAAGATAATGATGGATGATGTATTTATTTTAAATGTTGGACACTGAGGGTTTGGTGAAGTGGAAAATATGACCACAAAATCTTGAAAATACTTTTACAAGAGATAGTAGTAAACCTAAGTGTTTTTTTTAAATGTGCCAAATACATTTTCTCTTTTTAAATTTTTTATTACTATACATTTGTATTTATCATGAAGAGTTAGTACATGTATATTTTATTTATTTTTATTCCCTAACCTTCCAATTTCCCCTTCCAACTCTCGGTCCCTCGGTGTATTTATTTTGTCTCTTCAATTCATTTTCTCCCATTCTCTTTCTCTTGCTCCTCTCTCCATTCATCCATCTCTTGTTCCCTTATACATTTTAAAAGGTCTTCCTTGTCTCCTATTTCTCTCTCTTTTATTTTGCTCTCTTACATATAAAAGAATCCATTTAGTATTTAAACTGTATGTCTAACTTACCTCACTTAGTGTTATAGTCTCAAATTATATCCATTTACCTGTGAATGCCTCAAGTATATCTTCCTGCCACTGTAATCCTGCATTGCATATAAATACTACATTTTTTATCCATTCATCTTTTGATGGGTATATAGGATGCTTCTAAGATTTAGTTATTATAAAGTGTGCTGTTAATAATATAGATACACTTACATGCTTGTAACATGGTTAATTTAACACTTTCAGGAAAATACCTAAAATAAATTTAGCACTTTTAATGTTTTCAGAGAAGATTTTATATTTATGGTGCCAAAAACAAAGAAAGCAGGAAAACATGGTATTACAAAACAAAACGAAACAAAACAAAACAAAACACAGAGAGAGAGAGAGAGAGAGAGAGAGAGAGAGAGAGAGAGAGAGAGAGAAAGTGCCTTGCTTACTTTTACTTTTCTCCCTTTGCTGGGACAAAATATCCAACACCAAAATAAAGGAAGGAAAGGTTTATTTAGCTTACAGTTTTTGTACGTCTCAGTCCATAATCAGCTGGTTCCAGGGCAGTGTGACATGGCACTGGGGCAGCCCTTCAAGACAGTAGCCAGAGCAAAAGTGGGAAGGGCAAGCAGCTTTTCCTCTTTTATATTGTGTACAGTCCACACACCCCACATACACCTCCAGGGTGGGTGCAGAACTCACAAAATCTCTGTGCCTTGTCTAGCACAGGATGAAGATATTTGCAAAATAAGGATCCTGGTTCCCTGGTGAGTCTCTCAGTAAAACTTCTAAACTTCTCATGTTGACACAGTGTATCAGCCATAACAGAGAGAGAGAGAGAGAGAGACAGAGAGAGAGAGAGAGAGACAGAGAGACAGAGAGAGAGAGAGAGAGATAGAGAGAGAGAGAGAGAGAAACCTATATTTTTACAAAGTGTAGTAAGTTGCTGATGAATAAATCTATACAGAAGTGCAAGGTTAAATGTGTGGACTTTACAATTTATCTAAATGGATGAACTCCAGCAACTCAGATTCTTAGAACAAATACAAAATTACTTTTTCAGTGGCATGTACTGTTATATGTTACGATTATCATGTGTATAAAATATTTCACCTCAAATAATGGTAGACTCTGGACCATTTGTCAAAAATATGTTAGTACTTAGATTTTACATGCCTCTTTCACTAATCTGGAAGGGTTTCTCCTTTATATTTTGCTTTATATTTTGTTAAACCCCTATAAATGCAGCATATACACATTTAGAAAAGATATGTAGTGTTAGAGATGTAGTGAGGGGGAAACCTCAAAGAATAAATGTCAACCTTTTATGACTCTGATTTCAATAGCTACTGACAGCAAAGGAATCTCATTTATGTTAGTTTCCCTGAAGACAATATCTCCAATCATATAATCAATTATGATTGGAGATATTGTTTTCATGCTATATATTATGCAGAATTGTTAACAGGAAACCTGCTATTCACTCATTTCCTTGACCTACTACTGGCAACTCCATTATACTGCACTTAATTTTCAAGTAAATAACATATTAAAGATTAATGAGAAGAAAGAGTTATTTTGAATTTAGAGGCAAAATAAAAGTAAAATGCCACAGACTAAATAACAAGAAACTGTGTCCAGTAGTTTTAAATTTCAGACCCTGGTAGGAGGAAAGAATTGAGAAAGATCTCTGTTAGACATTTGAAATTTCAATGCAAAGAGATCTCTGGTTCAAAATGCGGTCCAGGGCAAGATACCCTCAGTGGACTAAATAAAATTCTTGCCAATAGTTCTGCCCATAACATTTTGTAAGACAAAATGGCATGGCACAAATATATATATTGTGTGTGTGTGTGTGCGTGTGTGTGTTGCAGAGTAAATAAAATATTAAACAATATATGGTCCCTTCTCTTCACTGATGTCCTCAAAGAGCTTGAAAGAACAAGTTTACAATTAGAATTGTCAAGATCCTTTGTGCATTAATCAAGGATAGCTAGCACCGGGATCTTCATTCTAATGATTCTTTTCTTTTATTTCAAGCATTGCATCTGTCTCTGCAAAGGGCATAAGGTGTGTATGGAAGCTCACTTATTCTAAAAATAGCTCCATTGTGGCCATCACTTCGTCCCAAATATGTGTTTTAGAGCTTAATTTCTCAGAAGAAGGTGGGCATTTTTTGATCTTAGAACACTCAAATATGTGCTTTAGAGCTTAATTTCTCAGAAGAAGGTAGGCATTTTTCAATCTTAGAACATTCTAGAAACAGAGGTTGGTGATGTGATGACCACAGTCTTCTGAACTCCATGGAACCCCTCTTCCTTGGATACCCACTATCATTAGAAGCCCATGGAGGAATTTTCTATATCAGGCATTGGGAAACAAAGCTCTCTTATCAAAGATTCTGTTCTCTGAACAACAACCATTCAAGAAGAGACGATGTCCCAAATCTGCAAGGTTTAATTCCATAGAAGGAACTGTGACTTTAGCCTGTACTTTTGAACACTGTTGTCTCCCAGAGCACTGGTGTATGATAAGGTATGAACCCATGAGTGATAATCTGAGAGACACTAAAATGGTCCTACAAAGAAACTCTAAGTCAAGTACATCAGTAGCAACACTATGCCTTGAATTTTAAAATATGGTGTTTTGAAATACACACTTCCTTAAGGATAGCAACATAATATCAAGGCATCTGACCTGTCAGTTATTTGATCAGCTTCTATTTTCCCATGTTCATCTCTCCATTCCCAAGACATGACATGATTTCATCACAGGAAGCACAATATAGCACTAGAGGGAGTACTGAATTCAGAGCCCAGCAAATATATTTTCTAATATTGCTTTAATCATCACAAAGATTCATATTCTAGGAAAATCAAGTAATTTATATAAACCTCAGTTTCTTATCTGTAGATGTGGGTGTGAATAGCCATAGACATGGGAGTGGTATGTGAATTTAAAGTGATATTGCTTTAAATGTATATCTGCAGTCCATGGCACAAGGAATACTGGTCAGTAACTTGTTATTCTCAATTTTATATCAAAGTTCATTTAATATTATTAAACTATCAGACTATAAGATCTGTAGGGTCAAACTAGGTCTTCTAATCTTTGCTGTTTACTAATCCCCTCTGTATCTGGCATAACATATAAAATATAACATGATTGAAATCAGAGTATAGGAATAATAGGAGCATAGGATAAGCTTCTCTTACTACCTACCCTTTTGAAGTCTCTAGTGTCTTTCATCTGTTCTTCTTTTACTTATTCTAATCAGCAATCAAAATGAGTCATACATGCATTCAATAGCCTGATTATTTTCCTCCAACACATGAAGTCAATTCGGCCAAATTTATACCAACACTATTCTAGGTACTGGAAAGAACAAAGATAATAGTATATGTTGTGTTCATAATGTTGAGTAAATCAGGCAGTATTCGTTTTTTCTGACAACTGCTTTTCATTTTATAACCGAGAGCAAGGTGCACTCCACACATTAACAATTGTGGAAAACTGAGAGTCTTAAAAAAACGATTCATTTGTTGCAACCCTACTGTTATGGCTTGTATCTAATTGTTACCCCAAAGCCTCAGGTGGTCATAGGTCAGGCTTTTCAGAGGTGGCTGGATCTGGGTGTGTGATGCTGGGCTTAAGGGTGTGTGATAACTAAATTAGTCCACTAATTTGCTTGGCATAGTTGTGGGTATGGATAATGGGTAGGCCCACCCTCAACATGGGTTGCACAACTCAAAGTGCAGGTAGCTTGAGTGAATACAAAGGGACAGAAAAAATGCAGGTCTGTCGTTGCTTCATTGCTACTGTACTGCTTTTCTGCCTTCTGCCTGCTGTAGACTGTTTCTCCTCTGCTATGTCCCTCTGTTATGTCACCTAGCCTTGGAGCCAGCCAACTATGGACCAAAACATCTGCAAACTGTGAGCCAAAACAAGCCTTTCCTCCTTGAACTTTAGGTGTCTGCTATATTGTCTCAGCAAGGAGACAAAGTGAAGAAGACAACTAGCAAAAAAAAAAAAAGTAAAATCAGTAGGATATGAAGGGTGGACTTTTAGGAAACATTGCTTGATGATATATCAGAAACTCTGCCAGGCTACAGTCTTGTAAAAAAGTCACCACAACTTCATATAAAAAGTATTTCTGCAGGGACATCTACCTAGAAACTCTCTATTCCGCCTCATATTAAAACCACTCATGATATTAATCATTGATTAAGGATTTTAATTTCAAACTGTCTGATGTAATCTTCCTCACTGTTTCTTTTAAACTTACCCCTTTCCTATAACACACATAGTCCTAATGTAATACTCTGATTTTCCAAATAAATAACATTATTCTGTGGAACTCCCCCCCACCTTTATTTTCAGGTTGCCCCTTTCATTGCCAGTATGTTAATGTTTTTGTTATTTTTAAACCTCAAAATAGATTTTTAAGTCATTATCTCATTTTAACATGCTAAAGTATTACTACATTTCAGTGTAAAAAGGATGAAGCCAGAGACTTAAAGAATCTAAGAAGTGCTCCAAAATATTTAACTAGTAAGGTGCAGATTAGTTTCTGAAGTTGAGATATTTTCAAATGAATTTCCCTAATGTTGTATATTTTGATATATTCTAATATTAGTCGTTAGTCACACTATACTTTTAATTTTCTTATTAATTACATACTCTAATGGAAAATATTTTATAGAGATAGATGTAGAGTCTTTGAGAAGTTTCCATAATTAATGACCCACTTCTTTACCCAAATTCAACCTTAACCTAAAGCTGATGTTTAAGAATGTGACTGTATTGGGTGATATGTTATGTACCCCCAAGTCCTCATACTTTTGATGGGGCTGAGTCTAGTGCTTGTGTTCAGTTTGTTGTCTAGTGCTGGGATGGGCAATGTGAGTGTTGTACATGCCCGGGGTGGAGCTAAGACACAGTGTAAGGGAAGGCGGGTCTTCCGCTTCTGCCCTCTCTCTCTCTCTCTCTCTCTCTCTCTCCAGCGTGTCTTGCAGCTTGCAGCCACCATGAACGGAGCCCCGCTACCCCATGCTGACTTGGAGCTAATTAAGTGTGAACTGAAACTCCCAAGAAACTGTAAGAATAAACCTTTCCTTCCCTAATTTTGGGCATCAGGTATTTTGTCTCAGCAACAAGTGAAAATAACCAAAACAGTGACTTAAGATCACAAGCCAGTTGAAGTTTGTAACACTGAAGCAAACAATTAATGAAGAGATGATTCATTCATTTCTCCAGAACTACCCCTACAGAATAACCCTCTAATTAGACTCACATCTTGGAGGAGCAGGGAACACCATTAGTTAAGCAGGTTTGTTTCCCAAAAGTAAGAGAAACAATGACCTGGGCTGAGTTTCCTTTCAAACTCAGTAATCAACTGAATTCTTCACATTTTTAGGTTAATGGCTAGAATACTGGTTTTCATATGTGTTACATAATAGAGCCCCTACACTGAAAATAAAACATTAGGAGTTGAGAGTACTTAAATACTAAAGTATTCTGAAGACTTTTTCTCAATTGGACAGTAAGTCAATTTTGCCCTGAATGAAGGGAAGAGTAGCTGATTCTGACAGCACTGCTGAAGACTTGCTGAGTTTACCTTGAACTGTTAACCAGTCTTGCTAGGACTAGTGTTGGAATATAAAGATGTTTCCATACACAAAAAATCCAAAAATTTTCAGAGAAATTGCTAATGAAATTAACCTCTATGTCATTCTGAACACAGAGCTGACACTTTTACTGTGGTTTTTGTGTTTCATAGAATTTAAATGTTTGGATATAAGTTCAGTTTTTCTTATCAGGATTTAACTTCAGCAGTGGTATCCAAATGCATTATGAGGTTTCTCCCAAAACAAAATACTTAAAGAAAAACTCAAAATTAAAATTCTAGCAAAAAACATTCAGAAGTATTTCTATAAATGGAAAACTTTTGATTAGAAAACCCTATCCTTCTTTAGAAGTAATAAGAACATTGCAAAGAAACTGTCAAAACTCAACATTTTCATCATCCTGGAATTATCTAAAAATGTGCTACAGTGCAAAACACTATTTACTCAGGCAAAAAAAAAATGCTAAATCTCAGAACAGTGAGTTTGTGGTGTTTCAATTACTTTGTGATAGCGTGGAAAACTAGCGACCTCAAGTTACAGTGTCTGTGAAAAGAATAACTCAAGTGCCATTTTTGGGTGTCAGATGGGGTTGGCACTTGTCAGAATGTTCCAAGTCAGAAAATTACCACTATGGATTATGTCAGATGGTTGCCTCGAAAAGAATCATTTGTAGTTCTTGCTTTAATTTATTGGGACTCCAAGTGGAGCTCTACATCTAGATACATTTTACTGAAACTGTCAAAGACCAATCAAAGTAGAGAATGTTAAAAGCTCTAAAGATGCATGACTTATCATGCAGAAGAAATCCTCAGTAACATTAAAAGCTAAATTCCCCCCAAAAGTTATGGAGAGCATGAAACCTTGTAAAGGCATATACACGTTGATGGACAAAAATAAGTGCAATTAATGATTTCTAGAAAGAAACAAAATTGTCTTTAGAAAATGGATACTTTATGACATTCCCAGAGTAGACAACAATGACACAAACAAATAAAAATCTACCAAACAAAAACAGAAATTATCAACCGGTCTACAAGAAACACTAACACGAGTGTTTAAGGTTAAAACAAAAGCACACTATGTTGTAAATCCTATCTACAGAAAAAATAGAAACATTGGCAAAGCAAACTTCATTAAAAAAATCTGAAGGATGCAAAAGGTAGTATAAGACTGTGGAGGTTGGTAAGAATATGTTTTGTTTTGAAGTCTTTTCTTATATATTTAATTTGTCACTTAGTTACATAAAACAATAACTTATTCAGAGTACAAGATATAGGCATGAAATAATATCCAGACAATACTAGCACAAATCTTTGCTTTTTTATCAATGAACTAAGAGAAACTAGCTGTATAACTGTCTTAATTATCTTGTATGTATATTTATTTTTTCATTTTCCTTCTTTATCCCTTTCCCTCATTAGTCTTCCTTGTCTTTTAATCAGTTTCTTCCCAATTCACAAAATAACTACTATGAAGGAAACAATGCGCAATGTATTAATTATTGTTACTCTCTTAATAGCCTAATTTGAAAGTCTGTTTTATTTTATTTCTTTTTTTCTTCTTTCTCTCAAAAAATATAAAAAAGAGAAACAGTGATGAAGGAAATGGGAAAGGAAGGAAGTGGAAAGGAAAAATATATATACATATGCAAATAGTAAAAATACTTATACAGTTGGTTTCTCTTAGGTCATTGAAAAGTTTATGCTAATACTGTTTAGACAATATTTCACACCTATAGCTTGTGCTTTGAATAACTACTATGTAGACAAAAGCACATGAAGTATTAATTATTGTTTACTGTCCTACTAGCCTGTTTTGAAACTGTTTTAATGCTTTTACTTTTTTTCTCTTTTCAAATAAAAATAAAATAAAAATGACTTACGATGACTACAGGTAAAATGCCTGTGATTACAATAATACAAAAAGGAGAGCAGCATTACAATGGAGCAAAGTTCTAGAATCCTATTGAAATTAAGTTGGTATGAAATTAAACTCACTTAGACACTTAAATGCTAATTATAACCCCAGGAAAACAAAAAAGAAAATCATTCTAAGACCACAATAAAATGAGCAAGAGGGTAGCTAAAATAGTACACAAGAAATACTTATTTTATAGAAGAGGATATCATTAAATGATAGATTAAAAAAAGGAAATGAGACTCAGAAAGCAAGCATCAAAAAGTTACATACAAATAATAACTGTATAGGTTATTAAATTAGGCATAAGTGATTTAAAAACTACAATGAATAGAAACAGATTGATATAATCAGTTTTTCAAAATGATTCAATTTTATGAGTGTACAAGATAAACACCATATATTAAAAGTAGAAAATAGGTGAAAGATGGCAAGATATACCATACAAACAAACAAAAAATTATTAAATGAGGTCATTTAATAATAGTTAAAGTAGATTTTAAGGCAAAAACGTGCTTCTAAAAATGACTTTTAAATTAAAGACCTTTCCAATCTACATCCCTAGCAATCAGAATAATTTATGCACATAACAAATGTGCCCCCAAACACAAGTAGCACCAATGCTCCGAGTTAAAGCATAAAAGGATCAATTCAAATATAATAGAGATGTCAACTTTCACTACAGGAAACAGCTAAAATTCACAAGAAAGTGAAAGACTAAAACAACTGTCTAAACTACCCAGAACATAACAAACATCTATGGAATGCTCTGCTGAAAGAGTGCAGTACAGCAGTCTATGAAGTCTTCTGTGTGTATATTTATATATGTAGATGCATACATGTATATTTGTATATGGCCAATTTCCAAAGAGTCCATAAAATAAGTCTCCATACAATTTAATCCTACTAAAATCAGTAAAAATATATCTTATGGCCACAATGAAATTAATTTACAATTACATACTAGAGTATTTAGGAAATTCAAAAATACATGGAAATTAAACAACATATAATGCTTGGTTGGTGGCATCATCTTACTATCTAATGGATCCAGAAGGGGATTACATGAAATTGTAAAATTAGTTTCAGATGAATGAAATGACATACAAAAGTTACGAGCAAAACTCGTAACTAAAAGAAAATACATTGCTTTAAATGCTTATATTGGCAGAGCAGAAAGACTTGAATTTAATAACTTAAACTTCCACCTAAAGAAATGAAAATAAATACTAAGGGCAAGTAGAACTAAGTAAATTAAGTAAACTAGAGTGAAACTCAATGCAATACTGTGAAGAAGAAACCATGAAGACAAAATTTAGTTATTGGAGACTACTAATTAGCAAAGCTTTTCTTTTCCTTTCTTTACTTCCTTTCCCTTTTATTTTAACTTGGTGGTAAACGGGATTAAAACCAAGAACTTCATACTTCGCATTGAACTGGGTCTACAGTCATTCTATTTTAGTTCATAATACTTATTTATTTGAGAGACTGTCTCACTAAGCTGCTAAGTAGCCCAAGCTTATCTTGACTTTGCCATCCACCTACCTTAGCTTTCCAGACAGCTAGGCTCACACTAATTTTACTACAGTTGTTTGAAAACCACTTGAACTGGGTTAGGAATTGAATATGAGAATCTTATCAGGGAGACAACTAGGCCTCAGAAGGTGTCTTTTGCCTTTATCTCTGCTCTTCCATGCACTTCTACTCTTCTTTTTCAAGCAGACTTACTATTTCTCTTTTTAAAACTATACAGCAAAGGAAAAACATCATTTCATCCAGTTCAAAATCCCAGATGAAAAGGACAATTACTGAGATGTCTTGAACCCAGTGCTTCTCCCTGAACTAGAGGATGATGTGGGAATTTGGCCATTATTATATGAGTCCTAGGAAATAACTGACTTTAAAAAAATCAACATTTCCCAGAAATATCTTAGAAAATTTATTATTTAGTGAAACTGGCCTCTGTTATAATCGCCAAAGTTTTTGTAATACCTAAATATTGAAAACTTGCTTAGGAATCTAGGATGAGTCCTCAATTGATACGTCAAACAGAAGAGAACGTAGTGGAAACTAAAGTTTATTAGACACATTTCCAAGACAAAAAATAAAAAGAATTTCAGAAAAGTCTGCCCACCTCCTAGATGGTATCTGTGGACAAAGAACAGAAAATGCATTTCCTGTAAGATGTGTCCAGCGTGATACATCAGAGACTGAACTTTGTGTACAGTATGTATACACAATTTTCTTTGGACAACAGGGAAATAATCTGAATTTCCAAGACACAATCAACTTGCAATATTCTTTAGGAGTTTGTTGCAATATTCAAATAATATGGTTGATACAGCTACAGTGTGTCTTCTGTTAACTGCATTGGAAAAATCTTGCATGCTTAACATACTCCGTAGGGCTCTGATTGTAGATAGAGGGAGCATCCCCATATATTAGAACTGAAAAGCAATTGCAAGGGGAATTAGTGTTAAAAAACCTACTATGTTTCAAATATTTATTTTAATAGTATTTCAAAGTCAAATATCTGTGGATTACATTTGATTCTTCATAGCAGTTAAAACAATGCAGAGGCTTTAACACATGTGCAATAAATATTCATTCATTGATAAAAACATAAAAACAGACAAAGCAGACAGGCTCTTGGCTAGATTTAAGGCTTCCCATTCCGTGGAATGATACAAAGCAAAGACATTAAGATTCTTAACTCAAGGGGTTGGTAGAGCCATGTAACCTTTTAAATGCCTTTGTCACTTCCAGTTTCTGGTAGTCCCAAGGGTTCTTCAGTATAATTTCAGACCTTGCCTCCATTTTTACATGGTCACATTCCTCCATTGTCTCTGTTTTTGTTTCCTTATATGGACTCACCCATTTGCAACTTGGTTCTCTCCTCTCCTGAAGACAACTGTCATGTAACATTAGATCCCACCCTGGTATAATGTTATCTTATGTTGACTAGAACTCAAAATACTTTACTTACAAATAAAGTTACTTTCGGAATACTGGGGACTAGAACTTTCACATATCTTCTAAAGGGACAGTTCAACTCACAAAAACACATTTACTTTATTTTAAATTCACAAGTTCTACACCTAAAATTCTTAAATTTGTGACATTCAGGAATTCAAGCATTTGATATACTGCTTTCTGAATCTAACAAGAGGGCTTAGGCATACACTCAGATTTCATATTATTTTCAAAGGCACTGAAATAAAAATCCTTCTTTGATTTAGTATAAAAACAGGTATCCTTATTTTGATGTTTTTAAACTAAGGAATTAATACTATTTATAGAGGCACTTCTAGAAGATAGAAGCAATTGAATAATAGCCCCTCATCGCGATGAAAGCTAGAGCAAGTGCAACTATTTCAGTATACTCAAAACTTACTGATTCAAAAGAACACTGCATTAAAAAAGATTTAATGGGCCATGTGCACATAAAAGTAATGTATTGTTTTATAATCCTTTTGAGCATTCTTAGAAGAAAGGCTCTTCGTGCTTGGTGAGTAGTTTATGGGTCTTGGAGGCGCCAGCAAATGTTTGTGTTGATTTCTGTACTTTTGGAGGCAGCTGCTTTCATTAGAAATGGAGTTTGGTTTTGGGGTGACAGATACTATGACATAAAGTCAGGTTTTCTTCCCATTTTAAAATGTACTTCTACACTTTGCTGCCAAAACTTTTCAAAGAAATATTATCATATAAAAATGCTGCATTGCTACATGTATTTATTCATTCGATAAGTATTTATAGACTGCCTAAATGTGCCAAAACTTTTGCTAAAAATTAAATATGGCAATATGTTTAAACATGCTGCAGTAAAATGAATATTTAACTCTACGTTGAAAACCTTACTTCAAACAGTGTTACTATTGGCAACCTGAGCCTTTGAGTGAAAGGGACCAGAATATGAATCCCTGCAGTGGCACTTGCCGGTTTTCTACAATTATGTAACTTTTTAAAGTCTCAGTTTGATTAAAAATGAAAATAACAATTAACACTATGAATTTCTGCTAACATTCCTGTTTTACAATACTTAGAAAATCCTATTATGTGCAGTATTTGTCAACTACTGTTATGATTATTTAATATTATAATGTAATTAAATATTTTAAAAATAGCATTCAAAAAGTGGAGATGATAAACCTCAGATAGGTGGCTAGATAGACAAATGGACAAGTAAGTACTTTTCTAGGATAACTATAACAAATACAACAAACTTGAAAACCTTAGAACAACAACAATAACGATAATGAAATATGTATGTTCTCACCATTCTGGGGTGTAGAAATTTTAACACCAAGGTGACCTTTGGAGGACTAGAGAAAATATTTCCTTGCCTTTCCAGCTTCTGATGACTCCATGCATTTGCTTCTTAGATTACTGACTCAGTTGCGCCATTATAACGTTTGCCTTCACGTTTCACCTGGTATCTACCCTAATTGTCTGGCTCTGGGTCTACTTAAAAGAATATCAGTAGCACTGGAGTTGGGGCCCAGGTAAATCCAATATAACCTCATTTAACAAACTGCATCTTCATAAGGATTTTCCAAATAAGATCACCTTCACAGGTTCTGGGGGGTGAGGAGTGTTGGGAAAGTGTTTGCTGAGCTGTACATAAATCAGGGGATACAAGTCCACAAATATTTCTTTTGTCAAACATAAATAATATTTTATACATTCTACAGCCAAAGCACTCGAGTGGAGTAGCTCTATGTACCTAAGACAATATAAAATCATTTCTTGAACCACAAACCAAATTTTAATTCCTTCCTCTTCTAATCTACTATGTGACTTCCGGAAGTCCTGAGATGTGCAGAGTGACATGAATGAACAGGATATCAAATGTTCTCAGGTTAGGCAAATATCTAACCTGATATATGAAAAGACATTGTAAAGTCAATAAAAGGTATGAAATAAGAGAAAGATTACACTAAAGAAATTTAGCAATCTAATCCACATCACTTCTTCCCTTGACAAAACTCATTTTAAGGTATCTGTAATTACAATCTTGAAAGGTCCAGATTAGGCTATGACAATGCCCTCTTCTATATAAAATGAGAAATAGTGAACCAGGATAATTTGAAGCAGTACTCTCCAAAATTATTGTCTGTGTGTGTATATATATGTGTGTATATATATATATATGTATATATGTGTATATATATATATATATATATATATATATCTCCCACAAACTATATATATAGTTTGTGGGATATAGGGCAAAATAAAATGCTTACAACGCAGAAATATACTCTTATTAAAATAGAAAAATCCAAACAAATTTCCATTTCTTTGTAACTTCTTTCTGTTTGCCAAGATACATTCCGTTTTCATTTTAATGTTGGTAATGCAAACAAAAAATAACTTTTTAGTAAAAAAGTTAAAAAGTTTACTATTTATATATTATTTATATTCTATTGTTAAATTCAACAATGTAAAATTTGTTTGGGAAATCGTCATAAGCATAAAAATAAAAGCGAAGCTTATTTACTTTTAATTTAAGATCAACTTTGATAAAGCATGATTAAATGCGAGGGCACAAGGATATTCACTTGATATTCCAAAGTGAAAATAATAAGAAAATCATTGATCATTGCCAACGAATTTGCAAGGATGATTGAAATGTCTTACCCAATAAATCAGAGAAAAATTTATTATTAACAAAGAATATCCTGCGTTCATTCAAAGTTTGGTCTCAGGAATCAGAGGGTTCTCTCCAAGTTCAAACATTACTATTTAATAGCTAGTTCTTGCTATTTATTTATTTTTAAGTTCATTACTCTCAAAAACCTCAATTGTATTATCTGTAAATGTGGCATATTATGAAAAAAATGTTTAACAGTTTGAAACAACCTTGGACAATTATTTAAAATATTTAATGTGATTTTAATGTAAAAAAACCAACTGTTTCCTGTCAATATTTTATTGCCTTACTTCAAAATGCCTCCCTTAACTTAGAGTCTTAAATGTATAAGGACATTAAAATAGCCAATGTATAATTTTCATCAGGTCACAGCTAAGCATCACGGGGACGACAATGTAAATGACAACATTCCTCCTCCTCATGGCTTTTGCCATTATATTGCCATTAAAGAAAATACAGTAAATGAAACACAGGGGGATGCTTAAAGATTCTATCCGTGTATGTATAATTGCAATAGGCAGAATAATGACACCTTACCAGCCCTACATACTAAAGACATTTACATCTAATTCTCATAATCTATGAATATGTTAATTTACACATAAAAAGGAATGATATATGTGCAACTAACATAAGAATCTTGAGATTAATACAGTATCTTGGTTTAACCAGATGGCCTTAGTATCTTAGAAGAAAGAGTGCTAAGGCAGTTATCTGGTCAAAGAAGAACCCAGAATGATAAAAGGAGTGACAGTGAGATTCCTGGATTTGAAGGTGAAGGAGGAAGCCCGGCACTGAGTCAGGGAAGGTGGGTGGCTTTCACTGGCTGTAAAAGGAATGGAGTATCTGCTGAAGGAGTATTATTTACCAACGCATTGATTTTAGCTCAGAGAAATCATGTTCAGATGTTAAACTTCGGGACTATAAGATAAGAAGTTTTTGTTGTTTTAAACCAGTTAGTTTGTGGCAATTGGTCACAATACTTCACTCTGATAGAAAAAAATTAATTTTTAATAGTATTCTTTCAAATTCTTTCTCCAAAAGAGGATTAGGGTGAGGCTAAAAATATTCCCACTGACAAATCAGGTGACTAGAGAGGTTTTTTTTTTTCAACTTTTGATTCAAAATTTGCAGCAAATAGAGAAAAATTCATTGAAGTAAAGACCATTGTATTTTCAGCTAAAAATACGAATTTCATAGTGCGGAGGGTGGGAAGAATTCCCAATGTTTTAATTTTTGTTTTACCACAATCATCTGCGAATTTTTAGTTATAATTTAGTAATAGACTATTTTTTATGTGTTCAATTATATTTTATCTTTTATCTTAAGTTAAAAAATACAAGATTTATGAAACCACTACACGAAGAGTCCAATTTGGTTTTTGTTGTGGTACTGGTAGTGATTGTTGTTTTTGTGAACGATCCATTTAAATCATTTTCCTCACTTGAAAAGCACCTGCCAAGAAAACAGCAGTGCCAAACAAAAATAGAACAAGCTGGGCTAAAAGATACATGGAAAGTTAGCAATCTTTCTTCACTATTTAAAATAGTACTATTCTGTTTTTTTCTCCAGTTTTTCTTTTATCAAAAGCAAAGTGTCTCACCTGAAACTAATGTGATTTTCAGATAGTGATATTTATTTTAATATAGACATTGACTCCTTGAAAATATTCAATGCAATACTTCCATCCTGTGCATTCTCATTTTCAAGAATAGACTAGAAATACACTGTATACTCTTGTTCTAAGCAAGTGCTTTTGATCATGGCAAATACAAAACTACCATATCATAAGATCTTGTGATGCTAAAAAAATTTTTGTGTGTGTCTCCGAGTTCAAAGTACATTTAACTTTGATAAAATTTTCTTCAAAGGGAGGCCTTCATTGTGTAATTTCAAAAAACCTGTTCCTAAATGTAAGGATATTTTTAGCTTGATGATTTCAAAAGGGCCAAAGAAGCAATGC
>RJWM01037258.1:0-17532 GCA_004363535.1 Dasyprocta punctata
CTTCATATGCATGGGGGTGGGGTGGGAGTGGGACAGCTTCTTTCTGGCACGTGCACAAGCTGAGCCCAGCCAGGAACAGCCACGTCTGTAGAGGAGAGAGGGCCAGGATCCACCATTCAGTTGATTCCCCCTTCCCAACCTAGTGCCTTAGACACACCAGAACAGGAAGCAGAAAAATCAGAGATTTGAAAGAAGAGACTCTGGGGTCCATATTCCCAAAGTAAAAGAGTTTAAGGTTCACTGCTGTCACCTCACTGACCAGATCCCTCTGTACTCAAGTATGGGAAAGGGTCAGGGAGGTCAGTTGTCAGACAGTACTATCTTCGAACTGCCACCAAGAGCCTAAGAGCAAGGTGAGAACCAGCTAGTCACTTTAGTCACACTCTCACTTACTCATCAGGTACAGGTTGAACCAATTGGCCCCCATTTGAAGACGAAGAAACAGAGATTGTATAAAGGGATGGCACTAGAAAGTGACATGGTGGTGACTTGAACCCAAGTAAGGCTGACTCCAAGCCTAGTTCTTTTTCACTCTGCTGGTCCCATCTGCCATGCCCATGCCCTGCATGTACTCTTTCCTGGTATGAGGATTTTCCAGGTACAAGTTCTGTAAGAAGCAGAGAATTCCAATACACAATTCCAACTCTGACTGCAGTAGGCTATAGCCTACCAAAGGCCTGCCCTTGGCAATGGTCAGTGTCCAATGCAAACTCACTCAGCCCTGGGCCTGGAGACCTTTCCCAGGTATGCCATGGTCACAGTCTTTCAAGAGAGAAGCATGAACTTCTCTTTTATCCCCAAAGAAGTCTTTTCTATTTTCTGTTCTTTCCACCTGGAAAAGTTTTCCTCCCACCTCCATCTCTGCTTGTGAAAAGCCATACACATCTCTCCAGATCCAACCTAAACGTACCCTCTCCGTGGAGCTTTCCCTGAGCCTTGTGGCCAGAATGGAACTCACTTCTGTGTGCCAAAATCTGTGGCCTCACCATGGAGTTCAGGTCCAGTATGGACATCTTCTGGTCTGGCTCGAAGCCTTTTCTGATCTTCCTGAATAAATGGCCTTCCTCTTGTGGTAATTCCTACAGTCAATATTGCCCAAAACGTGGTTCACATATCACTAATGGTATAAGGTGATGGTATGAGGAAGAATTTTAGAAATATATGGATGATCTCCTTCAGCTTAATAGCTATATATTCTACTATTTGTTAGACTCTGATAATAATTAGAAGAAAACGTGAGTGCGTGGCAGTGTAATTTCTCTAATATTCAAGGCAGAACTAAATGAGTTGGCTTAAAGAAAAATAATTTGGTATCTGTAAATTGGATTTAACTACTTATGTCTTCCTCACAGAGCTGTCAGAGGGAATATCTGCAATGATGACTAAAAGCTGCTTGGAGGAGAGCTTGTGTAGTCCTGGCCATGATTAAGTGCTTGACCCACGGAGTGAGGCTATGAGCATGCAGCTTGTGATCATTCATCAATGGGTGTACTTTTTGGTGTGGATGTTAACTGCCCATAAGAAGTTTTTTTTAAAGTGCTTGACACCTAGTAGCTGTCATTCAAAAGAAGTCAAACAGTGTATTTAAGGCCAAAGTAATTAGAAAGGCATTGGCATCATTCATTTCCCAAGTGAGGGGTGAGTGTGAGTATACAGACAGTGGGCTTGAGGGAGGTGGGACGCTATGGAGTTGTGATCTGGGACACATTTTCTCTTTTGGATCCTGTCCCAGTAAGAAAGCCAGAGCACCTCCTGAGAAGTGATGCTATGAGTAGCATGTCAAGGCCAAGACTAAGGAAGAGGAACCTGCCAATGAGCATACGTCCTAGAGGCATCCTTTACGGTGGGAAGAGTGTTGGCTGGATGTTTCATGACCTCGGGCAGGTCCTGCCTCTCTAACCTCCACTTAGTTTCTATCTAGGCAGTGAAATCCCTGGGGTTTGCTTGGCTCAGACACTCACAGGGGATTGTCCTATGCACTGATATTAGTCAACAAGTACATTCGGGAAATATCCGATCACCCACTGTGTTCCAGGCACTGTCCTATTTACAGAAGACACAAGAATGAGAAACCCCAGCTACTGCCTGAACCTCAAGGGGCTCCCAGACCCTTTGCTCCCACAGGCTTGCCACTGTGGACAGACCAGCACCAAGGTCTGAAGCAGACAGTTCTCTAGATAGAGACTCGCAAAAGAAACCTCCCCAGGATGGGAAATGCACATGCTTCTAAAGGTTGGAAAGGGCAAGGCCATGTGTGAAGTGGGTCAGGGTAGGCGACAAGGTGTGGGAGAGACTTGGAGTATGTCCCCTGCGCACTCCACTGCCTCCCCAAGGCACTCAACTCCCAATCCTGGAAGACTCCCTGCTGGCCCAACCCAACTGAACTATAGGTGACATTCTTTTTTTGCTTTTTTTTTTTTTTTTTTTTTTTTTGAGACAGGGTCTTGTTATGTAGCCCAGGCTGGCCTCGAACTTGAGGCGATCCTTCTGCCTCAGCCTTCCGAGTGCTGGGATTACAGGTGTGTGCCACCACGCCCACTTTCTATAGGTGACATTCTACCAAGTCTGCCAATTTGCTTCCTACCAGCTGCGATCTCCAAGTATTTTTGAGCCTATAAACCAACATATGTATATTTATATATAAACTATTTACATGTAATACAGTGCCAATATGCTTTATAAATTATAAAACATAGATAAGGAAGAATGATAAAAATCAGTGTTAATAGAAATTCTAATAACTTCCTTCTGCCTCCAATAGATGATGCCCCCTCTGCTTCAAACCTTTTGCCACAGGTCAAGGATTGCGCTCTGTTACCTGTTAGGCTTTGTTCTCAATGCTGTGCCTGCCTTATTCATTTATTTGGTAGGTGTTACTGAGCCTGTTATATCTAGGCACTGTGCTATGTACGGGGGACAGAGAGATGTAGAAGGCAGAGGTACAGAGTTTACAGTCCAATCAAAGGTAACAGTAAGCAAACATTCAAATAATCAAGGCAGGACTATTTTGTGAGCAGTGCTATGAAGGAAGTCAGCTTGGTGACAAGGCAATGTGGTGGGCTAGTTTGGGTGAGTGGCCAGGGACGGTCACTCTGAGTTAAGAACTGAGCTGGAAAAGGAGTCAGCTCAGAGAACAGAAGGTCCACGAGGTAAGAAGAAATGGAACATCTTTGGGGAATAGGAAGAATTTCCAGGTGTGGTGGTACACATCTGTCATCCCAGAACTCTGGCAGGCTGAAGCAAGAAGATCTCAAGTTCCAGGCCAGTTTGGGCAATTTAGGAAGACCCTGGATTCCATTCCCCAGTGCTTCCAAAAAAGGAAGGAAGGAAGGAAAGAAGAAAGAAAGGAAGGAAAATGAAAGAAGGTCAGCATGTCTAGGGTGGAGGAGGAATGAGGGGAAGAAGAATAGGTCTTATCTGAAGTACAATGGGAAGCCATGCGTGGTGGCACATGCCTTTAATCCCAGCACTCAGGAGGCTGAGGCAGGAGGATCATCGTGAGTTTGAGACCAGCCTGGGTTACAAAGTGAGTCCAAGACCAGCCTGAATTGTGTAGTGAGACCCTATCTCAAAAAATAGGGCTGGGGATTTAGCTCAGTGACCTAAGCGCCTGCCTGGCAGGCAAGAGGTTGTGAGTTTGATCTCTGGTACCAAAAAAAAAAAAAAAAGTATAATGGAAATCTGTTAGAGCTTTAAAGCAAGGAAGTAATGGGATGTGACTTTTTTCACTGCTAGGGATGGAAGCCAGGGTCTCCTGCTTGCTAGGCAAGTGCTCTATCACTGAGCAACACCCCCAGCCCCAGCATGTGGTTTAAATGTTTGGAAGAGGCTGGGGTATAGCTCAGCGGTACAGCACTTGCCTAGCTTGTGAGGCCCTGGGTTCCATTCTCAGAATTACTAAAAAAAACCCCACGTTTGAAGTATCACCTTGCAGGCTATGGGGAAGATGGACTTGAGGTGCTTCCAGTAGAAACAGGGAGGTTGGGAGGCCATTGTACTGATGAAATGGTTAGGGATCAGGGTAAAGGCAACAGAAAAGCTGGGAAGCATCAGGTATGTTTTAACCTCAACTCCTACCACAATGCAAGGCCTATATTATCATTCCGATTGCACATCTGAGCAAACTAAGGGCAGGGAAGTTCAATAACTTACCCAAGATCACACAGCTCGTGAGTGAACAGAGCAGGATTCACACAGGGCTGCCTAGCTTCCTTCCTCGCCTATTCAGAACTGAAAGTCTATTTCCTTCTCTAAGGAATCATTCACCAGAACACTATAGGGTCTTCCTGTTTCAATCTTGAAAATCCCTGGGCATTCTGAACACAGGAAAAGGGATTGAGGACTATTTGACCCAGCAATCAGCCAAGGGTATAGAAGTGATTAGAACAGTCCATTCCTCCTGTTTGCAAAAACATGCTGAGTTTACCAGAGCTCTGAGTAAGGGAAAAACCATTCTTTTCTTTGGTGGTGGTGGGGTGGACAGGGGAGGGTGGTGATGGCATATTTGGAAACAGAAAAAGAAAAGGCTGCCAATCTGTGCCTTCAAGGAAAACCCGGGGGTACAGGTCAAGACAGGGGAAGTGACCTGCCACATCCCGCCTTACAGCCACCAGAGTTATTCATGTGAAAAAGAATTGTCCCTGCCAAAGACATGAAGTCCTTTAGAGAGCACTTTGTTAGCAAAGCTTAGCATCTCTGTCACTATGCAAAGTGTGCTGGAATGTTGCCATGGCAACAGGCAGCTGGGTCCCTGAATCAGCTCAAGGCTTGCCTTGGCAGAGAGGACCAAGTCTGTGGGGGCATCTCCCAGAGGCTGGCTAGGAGAGGAGAACTGATTTTGTATCTGTTGATGAAAAGCTCTACGTTCCCTCCCAGGTTTCCAGGCTCCAAAGCCTGTGGTCTTTGGAAAATATTTCCTGAGATGCCTTAATTTCCACAAAACGAAACGCCCCAGGTTAGCATGATCTGACCCTTTTCCTGGCTCTTCCCACTGGCTTCCTCCTCTGCTCTTCCATTTTGTGTTTGCTTTGGGGGTACTGGGGAGAGAATCCAGGGCCTCAGGCATGCCAGGCAAAGGCTTTACCGCTGAGTTACCCCCCAAACCCTTCCCCTTTCACTTTTGAGTGACTGGATAATGGAAACAAAAAACACAAAACAAAAAACAAAAAAGGAAACATCCAACTGCTGTAAAACGACACTCTCAAATGTTACAAGTGTAGGAAGAAACCAAAGCCCAGAGAGGCGAAGTGACATGCTGAAGTTCCTACAGCCTTAGTAGTGCCTGGGTCAGGGAGAGCTCCCCTGACTCCTGATTTAGTGTGAGTTTCACCACACCAACTTCTTTCACAGGCACTGAGAAGGGTGGAAAGTGATTCACTTGCTGGGAGTCCCTTTATGTACCTAAACTGTACTGAGGTGTTTCTTTCTTTGGTTGGTTTTGTTTGCTCACTTTTTTTTTTTGTTTTTGGTAGTACTGTACTGCAGATTGAATCTAAGCCCTTTGCACTGAGCTACTTTCCCAGATTTTTAAAAATTTCTAGTTTGTGAGACAAAGTCTCACTAAGTCACTAAGCGGCCCAGGTTGGGCTCTAACTTGCAATCCTCCTGCCTCACCCTCCCAAGGTACAGGGTTACAGGTGTGCCACACCTGACTTGCACTGGATTCTTTTGTATTCCTCATAGTTCATCTGTATCACAAACCTGCAAAGGAGCTGCTATTGTCCCCATTTCACACATTAGGAAAGTAAAGCTCAGAAAGATAAAGAGATTGGCTCAAGTTCACACAGCTAGACAGAGTTGACTACTTCTGTGTCTCACAACATGGCCTCATGCTTCTGATATCAAATGCACTTCTTTTGACACAATTATAAGGGATGCTAGATGCTGTCCCTACTCTGCCATTTATGGCAGAAAGTGTCACTCGGTAAATACGAGCAAAATGATATGACTCAATCCCAGCCTCTGTATCTCCAAGGCAAGCATAATGCTTGTCCAAGGCTGCTAGAGGGATAAAGGATGAATGCATATAAAGTGCATACACCAAGAGATGATGTATAATAAATGCTCAATAAGGGTTAATTTAGGCATCAACTCCAGTTCTCAAGGATCCAGCCTTCATATGATGCAATTCAGTGTCATTCCCCAGGTCATCTGTACCCATTTGTTGCTGGTAGCCAGCACCCACAGCTGGTTTAATTCATTTTATAAGAGGAAGAGGCTGACCTCAAGAAAAGCTAGTGTGAGCTGGGCATGGTGGCACATGCTATAATCCAAGTGCTCTAGGAGGCTGAGGCAGGAGGATCAAAAGTTCAAATTCAGCTTGGGCAATTTAACGATTTAGCAAGAACCATCTCAAAATTTTAAAAAGGGCTGGGGATGTAGGTCAGCGCAAAGGTCCCAGGTTCAATCCTCACTACTGACAAAAAGAAAAGAAAAAAACAGAAAAGCTAATATGGAGCCGGGCACAGTGACACATGCCTGTAATTCCAGCTCCTCAGGAAGCTGAAGCAGGAGTATAGGAAGTTCGAAATCAGCCTGGGCAATTGAGAGATATAGCTCAGTGGTAGAGCATTTGGGTAGCATGCTGAAGGCAAGGATGGTGTCACACTGTACACATTGTTTTGCACCTGATATTTCTCATGCAGCACAAAGAGCTACCTAACTTTTAAAGGTTGTATAGTATCCCATAGTTGTTACAGGTTTTTTCCATTCTTTTGCCATTATCAAAAATGTACATTAGTCATTCAACAACAATACCAGAGATGGAGAAGTTTGGGGGGAAAAGACCATCTATTGCGGTTAGAATATCCTTTTATTGCTGGGTATAGTGTTGCACATCTGCAACTTCAGATAGTCAGGAGACTAAGTGTGGAGGATCCTGAGTTTGAGGCCAGCCTGCACAACTTGTCAAGATCCTGTCTAAAAGTTAAAAAAAAAACACAAAAGGCTGAGGAGGTAGCTCAGTTGTAGAGAACCTGTGGTTTGAGGCCCTGGGATCAATTCCCAGTACCACACATACATGCAGACATGAGAGAGAGAGAGAGAGAGAGAGAGAGAGAGAGAGAGAGAGAGAGAGAGAGGAAAAGAAAAGAAAAGAAAAGAAAGGAAAGGAAAAGAAAGAGAAATGTTCAAGTACATTTTTTCCTAGAGTTTCCAGGAAAAAATATTTTACTTTCAAAGTTGGGAACTCTTGCACTTGCATGAGGCAGGTTATTTGCTTCATAGAAGTGCTGAAAACTGATCACATCTCCTGTTTTTGTGCCATTTTGAGCCCATACTTATCAAGAGAGGACTTCTGATGTTCACTTTCTGTTACTACTTCTTCATCCTTGCTTTCCCTTGAAGGCCTCCTTTTTCTTTCATCTAATTCTGGCTTTCTCCAAGTATCGAGTGTATCTTTGTAAGCCACCTTAAATCCATTTTGGAATAAGTCAAGGTATAAATAATATTTTTTACAAAGACGGAGCTAAATGTTGGAGCCGCTGACGCAGTTTTCAAGAAGCGTAGGTAAGAGGTATACGCAAGCAGAAAGATGCCTCATGAAAACAACAAAAATCTAATTGGAGGTCAATCGATTTCTGGGCTACTTGCGTCAAAGCTGAGGTCTTCGGCTTCCAAACACACAAAGCAATTTAGCGCCTGCGTTCCCATGGCAACCATGTGGGCTCGAAGGAGAAGATGCAGCCAGCCAGCCTGGCGGTTGCTGGGGGAACGCAGGGTGGGTGCAACTTTGCTCAAGTCCGAGTGTTAGTACTTGGGCACTTTCCATTAACTGGGAGGGAACTCTGGATGTGGACCTCATTAAAGTTGCCCAAGAAAGATGTAAAGTATACACTGGGAATGGGGTGAGAGCTGGATATCTTCCAGTGCATTATCCCCTCCTTCTCTCCCTACCTGCAAAGGAGATAGGACACCAGGACAAGAAAGCTGTCCTTCCCCTCTTTTTTTCTTTTCTTTTCTGTGCTGGGGATCAAGCCCAAGGCCTCATGCATATGAGAAAAGTGCTCTACCACTTAGCTACATGCTATTCTTTCTTGAAGGAGTTGAAGTAGTGACAGGGTATGGGGGCGTGGGGCTGGAGCTTTAAATATAAAGCTGATTGATTGCTTTGTGCCTCCATTGAAGAAAGGCTGCAGTAACAGAAGGGGAAAGGGCTGCCTGGAGGATAGAAAAGAAAAGTCCTTGCCCAGTGTGGTGGCACACACTTGTAATCTCAGCACCAGAGAGGCTGAGACAGGAGGGTTGCTGTGAGTTCAAGTCAAGCCTGGGCTACCTAGTGAGTTCAAGGTCAGCCTGAACTACATAGTGAGACCCTGTCTCAAAAAATAAATAAATAAATAAATAAATAAATAAATAAATAAATTAGAAGAGCCCCAAAGAACCCAAAGAGGGTGAAGTCAATGAATGTCACCTTCACCACTTGAGCAAAATACAGATGAGTATTTATCTGATCTGGGAGGAGTTGAGACTTTCTAAGCATAAAAATCACAAGGGAAAATGTCAACATATTTGGCAGCATCATTGAAACATGTACTAACATTTCAAAGCACAATAAGCCAGAAATCAAAGACAAAATAGCAAAAGGTGAAAGAAAAAGATGTTAGCAGTACAAGATAGAGAAGGATTAATATGTTTTTTATATAAAGAATTTTAAGTAATGAGCTTTCTACCAATAACTAAACAGACACGCATTTTGCTTTTCTAATCAGGAAAAAAAACCTCAAGAAACTGAGAAGGAGATTAGAAGAACACATTCTCTGAAAGGGAAGCAACTAA
Organism: Dasyprocta punctata; assembly: GCA_004363535.1. Lineage (NCBI taxonomy): Eukaryota > Metazoa > Chordata > Mammalia > Rodentia > Dasyproctidae > Dasyprocta > Dasyprocta punctata. The sequence goes on from RJWM01037258.1 coordinate 8,776, forward strand.
GCATCATAGAACATGGATTGGCTCAGACAACTGCAGAAGTGGCCCTGGGAGGCTTGGAGCTCAGTTAGTGCTTGCCTAGCTTGCACACAGTGAGGTCCTGGGCTCCACCCCCAGTGTGGGAAAATAAAGTGGCCCAGGGAAGGGGTAGTTTGCAAATGTTCTGCTTATTGCACTGGGAAGATGGGAATGAAAGAGCCTCCTAAATTTTATTGCACCAATCTAAAAGCAATCACTTTAAAACAACCTATCAAAATGGCAACGGAACTGGCTTCACATGGAGGCCTGTGTTCTCCTTTCAGTTTATAGAGCAGGATACAACAGGGAGTCCTCCTGACAGCTCCTTGGGAAGAGGGTCAGGCAGTCCCCCCAGCACCTAGAGCAGAGTCTGGTCTGGAGAAAGCAGATCCTCAGCAGGTCTTGCAGGGGAGCATGTGAGACCGCTTCTCAATGGCCAAGGCCTTAGGTGGAGTCTTTGCTCTCAAACAGCCTTTAGTGACCTTGCCAGAGCTCCCTGGGATTGGCTCTTCTAAGCTCAGATTCTGGGAAGGGGAAGCAGACCTATCCTGTGTTGCTACAGATGAGAAGACAATTTTTTCCCAGAATATCAAGACACACTGTGAACTGGGAATGAAACGGAGGTGGAAGAGTGGACCACCAAATAAAGAGCTTATTAGGAGTTCCCAGTTTATTGGGAGGAGATGATAGACAACTTGTGAAAGAAGTGGCTTTCAAGATGAGTTTGTGGGTTGAGCAGGAGTTCGGTAGAAAAAGATGTAACCAGGAGGACATGAGAATTGGAAGTGAAGGCCAAGAAGTAGCTGCAGGGCTGATCTCTTTCAGCTCTGCCAGTCTATGTTGTTAAACTGCAGCCTTAGCCTCAGTAATATCTCTGTAAAATCACAGATTTGATTTGTTGGTTATGCATTTCTCTAATAAGTAGAAAATAAATATATAAGCATTCACATAAAAAGAAGAGTTCATATATACATCTCAAAGGCATTTACTTTGTGTGGTGACAGTTCCACATTTTGGGAAACCACATCAAAGGTATTGAGGTGCCAGGGAAGGCTCTAACCCCAGAATGGAGAAAATCGGAGGGGGAGACAATGGAGACAGACAAACTGGCCAGGACATGACTTCAAGAACCCCAAGAGGACGCTGAGGCCTTCAGCTCAGTAGACAGGGAAGGAGCCTGAGGGGTGTGCTGTGATGTGGAGGCATGGAGAGGGGGTAGCTGATTGGAGAGCTGGCTCCCAATTCCTGGTTTGCGACATTCAGATCCTAATGAGGGAGGTCTCACTTTCCCTTCTGGCCATTACGTAATTCTTAACATGAAGGGATATTGTTTTCCATTTCCCTTCCCTCACTGGAGACATACTGTTACAGTGATTTGAACAAGGTGATAGTCTGACTGGGCAATGGCAGGAAATTTTCCCACAGCAGACACTTAGCAGATTCCCTTTGCCTTTTGCAAATGGAAATCCAGCCTCCTATAGAGGAGGCACCTACAACAGGTTAACATAAGAGAGAAATTCCTCCTTTTTGGCTAGCAGCTGGCCAAGAAGTGTCTAAGGAGGCACTGGGAGAGGCAGCAGCCTAAGCAGTGTGGAGTGAAAATCAGAGAGAGGGGCAGCTTGGGAGAGGCTCCCACCTTCCTTTTCCATTTGCAACCTGGAGGTAGGGCTTCCCTTTTCACGGACAGGAAATGACACATCTGGAAGTCACTGGGAGGCAGCCCGAACCCTTAGACCCAGTGTGAATGTCCTGTGCTCCAGGAAGGGCACTTGGGGGCCTTGTTCTGGGAAGGGAAGAGGGGAGAAGACTTGAAAGAAACCAGGTTCCTACCCCACCCCTCTCTCACCCCAAGCCCAGGTCCTGCTTTTAAGACTCCAGCATCAGCCCAGAAATCGCTGTGGCCTCTCAGGCGATTCTCAGGGCAGCTGGCTTGGAGGTCACTGTGCCAGACCTCCTGGCATTTCTATGATCCAGCTGAAACTTGGCTCTCCTGCCTCGATGGCTCAACTCTTTCAGTCTCTGCCTGCCACATAAACAGGCACATCCTCATTTCAAGTTGGTGCCAGGTACTGGGGACAGAACGTGATAACTGAATGTCCAGCCAGTCCTGTGTGCCTCAGAGGACCTAGAGGAACAAGTTTCTCAGGATGATAGCCATACGCGCGCCCCTCATCTCGTCACACCCAAAATACAACAAGGGCAGGGCCTCATCAGGCTCAGCCACTGCTCAGCACCTGGCAGAGTACTTTGCAATACATATTTATTTAGTTTATTGAAGGAATTCTAAGCAACAAGGGAAAAAGAGGATCTATGTTGGACAAACCTGCTTTCCAAGCAAGAGACTCAGATGCTTTTTGTCTGATTTGTATAAGTGGCTGGGATAAATACTATAATAAAGAGAGAAAGTGCAGTGGGAGTACAGTGCTGCCTGGAGGTATCTAGGGAGGCTTCCAGAGATAGCGTCATTGTGACAAGTTTGTGTATGTGTGTGTGCATGTGTGTGAGTGTGCTTCTCTGTGTGTGTGCACTTCTGTATGTGTGTGTATGCTTCTCTGTGTGCATGTGAGTATTTCTCTCTCTGTGCGCGCGTGCACGCGTGCGCGCGTGTGTGTGTGTTTTAAATTGCCAAGATGCCCAGGGGTCACAGGCATGCACCACCATACCTGCCTCTTATTTTATTTTATTTTATTTTTTATTTTGAGACAGGGTCTTGCTAAGTTGCTAAATTGCCCAGGTTGGGCTTGAACTCAAGATCATCTTGCACAGGCTTCCAAGAATGCTGGAATTACACACCTGCCTTGAGGCAAATTTTGAGAATTTAAGGAGGTCTTGCTGGATGGAAGGCAACACTGTGATAAGGTGTGTGCCTGAAGGTGTAGATGTAACAGGTGGGGACCTGTGGGTAAAAGGCACAGGTTTTGTGAATGTACACTGGGACAGGCGACAGGAGATGATGTGGGCAAGATTGCCCAGACCCATCATGAGGAGGGCCTTGTGTTCCCGCTGGAGGACTGCACCAGGACTCCTGAAATAAGACTGACTTGGTGGTGATGTGAGAGAAACCAGAAGGGGAAGAGGTGGATGAGAGATAATCAAGTGGTCTGGCAGTGTATAGAACAGGATAGGGGATGCAAAATCTGGGATGTCATTGTAGAACCGAAAATGTTAATGGAAATATAAGGAAGCAGGTTTTCTCATATATTACTATTGAAACTATAAATCAATAAGGCCATGTTAGTGAGCAATTTTTCCAGTACCTACACATAACCTTCAACCTAGCAATCTGACTTCCAGGTCCATACAGTTGAAAATATCTATGCATGCATGGGGAAACATGTACTAGAATGTTCATGGCATCATACCTGGTAATGGTAAAAACTAGAAACGATCTGCTGGGTATGGTGGTACATGCCTATAAACCCAGAATTTGGAGGCTGTGGCAGGAGAATTGCTGTGAATTCAAGGCCAGCCTGGATTATACAGCAAGATCCTGTCTCAAAAAACAAAACAGCCGGGCGTGGTGGTGCACACCTTTAATCCCAGCACTCGGGAGGCTGAGGTAGGAGAAGCGTTGTGAGTTCAAGGCCGGCTTGGGCTACAACTCGAGCGCAAGGCCGGCCTGAGCTACACAGTGCGACCCTGCCTCAAAAAACCAGGGCTGGGAGTTTGGCTCAGTGACTTAAGCGCCTGTCTGGCAGGCGCGAGGTTATGAGTTCAAGCCCTAGTGCCGCAAAAAAAAAAAAAAAAAACAAAAACAAAACAAAAAAAAAAACCAAAAAAAGGAGGAAAAGAAGAAATGGCTTAAACTCTTATCAGTAGGAGATTAGAGAAACAGATTTTATTTTTCCTTTTTTTGTTGTTGTCTTGCTGGCAATTGAACCCCAGGCCTTATGCATGATGGGCAAGTGCTCTACCAGCAAGCTACAATGGATCCCTAACCTTATGATAATTGATAATCTTTCTGTGGTACTTGGGACTGAGCACAGGGAGTGTTGAGCTACATTCCCATCCACTTTTACTTTTTATTTACGATAAGGTCTCACTTAGTTGCGTAGGCTGGGCTAGAACTCATGATACTCTGTACTCAGCCTCCTGACTAGCTGGGGTTACAGGCATACACTAGCACCTGGTTTTATGATGAATTTTAAATGCAAAAATGAATATTACACACCATTCATGAACACATAAGCATGGCCTGGATATACATCAAGGCTAAAAGAATAAAGAATAGGTCTGGGGAGGAGACTCCAAGGGGCTCAGTGGTACCCTGTAATGTTCTATTTTTCTAGGAAAAAAATTCAGGCAAACATGACACAAGTTCTAACATTTGTTCATTTGAGATAGGTACATGGACATTTGTTATATCATTGTTTTCTTTGCATTTTTTAAGCAAACAAGAAAAAAGGAAAAGAAGGGAGGGGTAAAAGACAGATAGTGGGCCATTACCACATCTAACAAATACAGGTCCAGAGACCCTTACCGAAGGAATCCACAGCCTTGAGCAGGAAAAAATGATCTCGCAGCTCCTAATTCATGGGATGTCTTAGAGCCTGGGCTCAGTACCACCCTTGTCCCTACTTGCCTTTGCTGGCTCAGTCAAAAAAAATAAATAAATAAATAAGCAGTGCACAAAAACGGCCCAAAGTGAAGAACAATGATTTGGAGCTCTTGCCAAACCCGGATGCAAAGGCACTTGGAGAGCAAAATGTACACACATGTTCCCCACATGAGAAATGCTTGTCCCTGCAGGATGTCCAAGTACTACAGCCAAAACGGCAGGTCTAGCCTTTGATGGAGGCTGAAAGGAGGTCTTCTTCTGGACGGGAGGGAGAGGAGGAAGGCTTTCAAGACGTAAGACCAAGAGAGGAAGATGGCGAAATCACAGGGAGTATAGAGCTCATTAGAACTACAATGTAAGCTGCAGGAGGATTTATTTGTGCCTGTTTGGTTAACTGCTATGTCCCCAGAACTTAGAACAGTGCCCAGCACATAGAAGATGCTCAGGAAACACATGTCAAGTGAATGAAAGGGAACAGTGAGTGGCAGGGAGTAGAAAAGCAGTCTTGAGTGTCCCTAGCTCTCTGTCATCTTGATTGCTCAAGTGACTAAATATCAGATGTGCCAAAGCAGGCACTCACAATGTTCCTAGTGAAATTTTGTTCACTGCCTAAGGTAGAAGCTGAGGACTGGTTCTCAGACACTGGTAGAAGAAAGGGTGATGAAAGCATAGAGAATTGAGGTTCCAGGAAGATTAAAGTGCCAAGCGGCTTAGGTAAGAAATATTTCTAAACACTGGAACTATGAGCGGCTGGGGGGAGTTCAGTGTTAGAGTGCGTACTTGGCATGCTCAAGGTCCTGGGTTCAATTCGCAGTACGTTCTCAATGAACAAACAACTTGAGAATCTGCATGGGTAGGAACAGGCATTTTGGAAGTAAAATGGATATCAGAGGGAATACAGAAGGGGGTGTGTCTCAACCTCCCTTGGCATAGCTAGCTCATAAGTCATCTTTGTGCAAGTTTTAGAAAGGTCCCTCCTTTTAGCTACACAGCTTAGAGACTTGTGATGCCTTTGAGAGAATTAAGAAAAAGTAACCCCAGAATCTAGGGCTTGGCTATTGGATCCTGCACTGGGACTCAGTCCCCATTCACTCAGGTGCCTTTGCACAGGGCACTACACAGTGGTCCTGACTCCCAGATTGCATTGCTGGGCAGCCACGTCCTTCGTAGAGCCCATCACCACCTGCTGGATGCCACCCCTGCTTCACAGCTCCTTCCAGTCCACCCTTCCCTGGCTGGTAGCGGGACCTCGTCTGCCACAAAGATCTGCTGAGCCAACAGACAACCATCAGTTCTCTGGTGAATTTTCATTATTCTGTGTGCAAAGACTCTGTTCTACATCTCAGAGAGGGTCCTGATTCCCTACCTTCCCCAAACAGGTCAAGCAAAATCCGGGAAACCAGAGGCCAGAAACCGAGAAACCAGAAACAAGCTGCTGCGCCCCCTAGCGTTGTCTCAAGGGTTGTTAAGGCTATTTCTCCATCCCCAGGGCGGAGAACTCAATGCCCGCCCTTCATCCCAGGGTGAGTTTTCCAGTCTGCAGCTGCACACGTATGGTAAACGACAGGGATGGGGCATCAACAGCCTCCTCAGAATCCCAATGGTAACATGTCACGTTTTTTGTCTTTCTTTTGTAGTACTGGGAATGGAACTCTACCCCTGAGCTATAACTCTAGCTCTTTTTATTTTTTTAAAATTTGAGGCAGGGTCTCAGTAAGTAAGGCTGACCTGGAACTTGTGATTTACCTGCCTCAGCCTCTCATTATGTCACCCTTTCTTAAGCAAGAGAATGCAGCCTCTAAATTCCAAGAAAGTGGTCACCACTGGCAGAAACTCTCGTTCTGGTCTTGGAACAAATTTATCTGCAGCTGCCCCTTTGTAACCTCCATTCCTTAAGAATGATGGGCTCTTTACCTTTTCTAAGGACTTCCCCTCCCCACCCCCACTCTGGATCTTATCATGATAATCACCTTTCCCTTGAACTCAAGAGTGTGAAAGTCCCTTAATCTATCTGTGCTTCAGCCTCCTTATCTGTAATATGAGGAAAAAATAGTATCTTTTTTACATAGCTCATCAGGAGGGTTGAGTGGGTTGATCAACATAAAGTGTACTACCATACAGTAGGCACTCAGTAAATTTGTTTTCAAAACAGTCTCTTTACACAGTCTAGACTGGCCTTGAACTTGTTACATAGCCCAAACCGGTATTGAACTTGTGATCTTCTTGTCTCAACCTCCTGAGTTCTGGGATCACTGGTATGTGCCACCACACCTGGCACAAAATATACCTATTATTGTTATCTTCATGCGAATGTAGGGTAATGAACTTCCAATGACACTGAACCAATATGGACAGCCAGGTCTGGGTTGGATATTTGTGAAACCAGGCTTTGTCCTAGGATACAGGCCCTACAAGGCTTGTGGCTATTGCTAGGCTGGCTCTTGGATGTACCCTCAATGTACTCCATAGGGTACACAGCTTTGCACTGCAGTGTTGGCAACCCTGGCCTCCTAAAACCTTGGCTTCCCATTGTGCTTTACCTTTGCTTCATTTAGACTTGCTCCATTGATCAGAACTGACTGAGTAGCCCTGAGAGTGCTGGCACTAGGAGCTGGGCTTCAGTGCCCTGCTGTACCAGAGTGAAAGGTCAACCTTTAGTATACCCAGCTGAGGGCCCCTGTGCCTCGTGATAACTGGGAGAAATTGACTGATGGTTCTCATTCTAAGATGCTTGCACAGACTTCCTGGGTCCCAGTTTGGGGACACAACTATTGGCCTAAAAAATTTGCTATCAGAGTTGGTCTCAGTATAGGCATATAGAATCTGAGGAATAAGAGAAAGACCTCAGTGACTCTTCTGACATCCAGTGGCTGCTGCCAAAAGTTCTATCATTAGAACGTTTCATTCTGTGGCTACAGCCTTTGTTCCCTGAGAGAACACACAGACTCTGAGAATGGGATAACAGTAAACCACGCTCCAATGTTGATGGCCGCAGAGCAGTAGTTTACTGAATAAAGTCCCTCTACCAAAAACCATTGAGAAACAAAGTCTAAGCACAGGTTAGAGGAGCTCCCCTGGGGAAAGCACGAGGGCACTAGATTCTTGGATATGACTTCAGGATGGTGAGGGAAGAGGATAATGAGATGAGGTTGTGGAAGCTGGTGTGAACTAAGGATGCAACCATCTTCTAAATTCATCACCTTTAAGGTGAACTACAGCCATTGTGTATGCATATCAAACTGCATTTTTTTATTTAAGCGAAGAAAAAACAGAAAAAAAGACATATAAAACAAAGACAACAAGCAAAAGAGACAAACAAACAACTAGAGTAAATACACAACAGTAACATTGCAGGTTTACAAAACCAGATGATAGAAACTTGACAATGGTTGCAATATTGTGTATCGTTATCTTTAAAATGGTTACTTACATTAACAGATATAGACAAGTAAAATTGATCTAATCATATGAGTATTAATTGTTCTTTCTCAATAACAAATACGTTCAGCAGTGTGTTCATTTTAGTTATCTTACATATACATATATACAGGTTTATATCTTTTCCACTTCCCTTTTCTTTTTCCGCCTTTTCCCTTCCCAATTACTTTTGCTCTTTGAGCTGTTTTTTACCCTTATGTAGTATTTATTATAGATTTTGGATCATATATACTTTTCCGTTTCTTACACTAGGGAGACAATACGGTATTTACACATGTGGGTTTGATTTATCTCACTTATGAGTATGGTCTCAAGTCGTGACCATTTACTTACAAAAGTCTCAATGCAATCCTTCTTAATGGCTGAATAGTACTCCATTGTATAAAAGTACCACATCTTTTTTATCCATTCTTTGATTGATGGGCACTTGGGTTGTTTCCAAAATCTGGCTATTACAAATTGGGTTGCTATAAACATGGGTGCACAGATATCACTGTGGTATGATGTTTTCAATTCTTCTGGGAAAATGCCCAGAAGAGGGATAGCTGGGTTGAATGGGATCTCTAATCCTAGCTTCTTGAGGAATCTCCACACTGATTTCCACAATGGTTGTACCAGTCTACACTCCCACCAACAGTGAAGAAGAGTTCCTTTTTCCCCAGAGCCCCTCCAGCATTTGTTGTTGGTTGATTTTTTTAATCTTGGTGTATGGAATATTTTCCATAGCTATTTTATATCTGATGAAG
>RJWM01037259.1:0-17709 GCA_004363535.1 Dasyprocta punctata
CAGGTTGGTCTTGAACTCACAACAGTCCTCCTGCCTCAGCCTCCTGAGTGCTGAGATTAAAGGCGTGTGCTACCACCCTAGCCCTTTTTTTAAACACATGTTTCCCATATTGGTGTTCAGAGGAGGATCTCCTTTGAGTAAAGAACTTTTCTGTCTTAAGCCAATTTGGAAATCACCAGTCTTGTGAATGTACTAGTGGAGGTGAAGTAGGATGTAAAGCCCAGCAGTTGTCTATTATGCAGGTATACAAGCACCCAGGAATAGAATAAAAATGGAGACAGAGAGTTGAGAGAAATTCCTTTTTTTTTTTCTTCTTCTTTTTTTTTTGTGGCTCTGGGGAATCAAACTCACAACTTCACACCTACCAGGCAGGCACTTAAGCTGCTGAACCAAACTCCTGGCCCTAGTTTTTTGAGGCAGTGTCGCACTGTGTAGCTCAGGGTGGCCTTGGGCTCATGTTGTAGCCCAAGCTGGTCTCAACTCACAACACTCATCCTACCTCAGCCTCCCAAGTGCTGGGATTAAAGGTGTGCGCCACCACACCCGGCATGCCGAGTGTTTTTCCTTTTTTTTTTTTTTTTTTTTGCGGCACCGGGGATTGAACTCACAACCTCGCGCCTGCCAGGGCAGGCACTTAAGGCACTGAGCCAAACTCCTGGCCCTGGTTTTTTGAGGCAGGGTCGCACTATGTAGCTCAGGCTGGCCTTGCGCTCGCGTTGTAGCCCAAGCCAGCCTCGAACCCACAACGCTCCACCTACCTCAGCCTCCCGAGTGCTGGGATTAAAGGCGTGCGCCACCACGCCCGGCTCATGCCGAGTGTTTTTCAAGAGATAGATGTATTAAAATCTTAGAGCTGTGTTCTCTCTTCATAAAGTGGTATGTTTCATTTATCAGAATGGCCAAAAAGTGAACCTAAGTTTAGATATAGAAATGGAAACAAATGCAGTTTTGGTTTATTTATTTATTTATTTATTTTTTGGGGTACTGGGGATCGAACTCACAACCTCGCATCTGCCAGGCAGGTGCTTATGCCACTGAGCTAAATCCCCAGGCCTATTTTTTGAGACAGGGTCTCACTATGCAGTTCAGGATGGCCTTGAACTCACTTTGTAGCCCAGGCTGGTCTCGAACTCACAGTCATCTGCCTGCCTCAACCTCCTGAGTGCTGGGATTAAAGGCATGCGCCACCACGCTCAACTGCAGTTTTGGTTTACAATTGTTTTAAAACTCATCCACACATGCTCACTTGCACAAGCTTGGAGGACAGTGAAGCCTGCGCACGAAGCCTGAGGACGGCTTTGTTGTGCGTGTGTCGGGTTCCATCAGCTGGGAAGCTCTCAGGTGGTGCAGCTCGTGTGTTGGCATTCGGAGCTTTCAGTCCGTTCTTTCGGAGTTGTAATGTGGAAAGCCTGACTGGCTGAGCCATCTTAGCTGAGCCTTTCCTAGTCTTCCTCTGAACACCTGTTACTATTCACCTGCTACCTGGTGATTCTCACCTTCTTCCCCCGGGTTCCAGAAGTCTACTCTGTATGAACAGACCTTGCTGCTTGGGATAGTTCAGCTTCAGGGGCCTTCCAGCATGGTCTACAACCCTGTTTCCTGTTTGTGCCATTACCTGGCACACTTGTTAAAAATACTGATGGTCGTACATAAAATTAAGAACTTGCAAATGCCTGTAATTCCAATTCAGGAAAGCTGAGCCAGGAGGATCACAAACTCAAATCTGGCCGGGGTAACTTAATAAGACCCTGTCTCAGAACAAAAAATAAAATAAAAAGGGCCCGAGATGTAGCTCAGTGATAGGATGTCTCCACGTCGAATCCTCAGGATTGCAAACAAAGCACAACACACACAAAAAAAGCGAACTCAGAGTGGAAGATGTTGCTCGCTCGCTCTGTCTATATATAACTGATAAAGGGCCTATATTCATACATATACTGAACCCCAAATCAGGTTTGTTTTGATTTGATTTGAGAACCTATGCAGTTTAGGCTGGCCTTTAGCTCTCTGTGTATCCCAGGCTGGTCTAGAATTTGCAAAGATCTTCCTGCCTCTGCCTCCCAAGTGCTGGGACTACAGGCTTCCGCCACCGTGCCCGGCTTCAGCAGTATTACGTAAAGGAGAAAAGCCAGCCGGAAGGGGCACCACCAGAGTGACTGCATTGTGTTGCTTTCCATCCAGGCAAGCCTGGATAGGCCTGGGGAAGGGGAAGCAGTTGACTGTATGGGGGCTCTGTAGCTTGGTACTGTTAACACAGGTGTCTATGCCTGTGTATAAATGTAGCTCTAAACAGCCTGCTACGTAGTCCCCAGGCCAGACCAGTTAATTCAGTCTGAGGGGGAGACTTCACATAAACCTTCACAGGTGACTTGACTTTTTAGCCAGGGTTGAGAACTGTGAGCTATAAAAATCATCTAGAAGACTTCCAAGAAAACATTGCATTCGGACTTTGCTGTTCCTTCTTCCTCAATAGCTGTTTTAAAATAGCTGGGCAGAGCCAGGCGTGGTGGCTCACGCCTTTAATCCCAGCACTCGGGAGGCTGAGGTAGGAGGAGCGTTGTGAGTTCGAGGCTGGCTTGGGCTACAACGTGAGTGCAAGACTGGCCTGAGCTACATAGTGTGACCCTGCCTCAAAAAACCAGGGCTGGGAGTGGTTTAAGCGCCTGCCCTGGCAGGTGCAAGGTTGTGAGTTCAATCCCCGGTGCTGCAAAAAATAAATAAATAAATAAAATAAAATAGCTGGGCAGCTAGGCATGGTGGCACACGCCTGTAATTCCAACGACCAGAGGGCTGAGGCAGGAGGATTGCTGTGAGTTCAAGGCCAACCTGTGCTACAAATGAGTTCAGGGCCAACCTGAGCTGCATAGTGAGATCCTGCCCCAAAAATACCAAAAAAAAAAAAAAAAAAAAAAAAAAAAAGTAGACAAGCAGAGATTGAGCATCAAGTGAAGTAACTAAAAGGCCACGGGTTGCAGTTTATCACACGTTTTTTGCCATGGATTGCTCAGAGAGTCTGGGCAGGTTTATTCATTGTCTGGTTATCATTTTGCTGCTCTTTGACATTGTTCAAGCTGGTGATGATGAAAACCAACATCAGAAGGCCTTGAAAAGAGCAGGATCTATTTAACCAGTTACGACGATTAACCCATTGTGATTGAGATTGTATCCTGGTCAGTGTTGAGTTGTCCTTAAATAGCCATAGGATTTCTATTGTTTTTCTTTGGCTCAAATTATACCACTAGGTGTCACCAAGAAGTGATGAATGGCTAAACAAAGAGGGATGCAGGATAAAATACGTTGGGAAAAATTCAAGAGCTTCTTTTTTAGACCAGAAGGGCTCTGCAGGAGGTCAGTTAATGGGAAGGATCTAGTCGAGGAGGACTCTGATAGATCTTGAAAGTTGGCCCCAGTTTCTTAGGGATTGCTTAGTTTCTTTCGCCTGGGGCTGCTTCTGTAACTTTATGTTACCTTATCTTTGTCTTTGATATCTTTTTTTCTGTTCTCACACGTTGGTATTAGGTGATCTCCTGTGTCACATTACTTTGCTTGAGACCTTTTTCTTGTATATAATGTAAAATTGACTGTTGCGTGCTAAAATTGTTCTCATGTAGATGGTTCTGGCTCTATCCCCCTCCTCTATTACTTCCCCATCCTTGTTTCAGACTCATTGGAACTGGTCATTCCTCATAGTTTTTCAGGCTGAATGGGAAAAGGTTGCTCATTTGGGCCATGTTAGGCCCAAGACAGTGGGCCCCAGTATTTCTCTATGTGTACATGTCTCTCAAATCAAATAATAAAAATAAAACCAGAAACAAAAGCTTAACACCAAAGCAGAGCTGAGATCCAGTCTCTACCCCCTCATCCTCTGTGCCTGTGGTCAAGTCCTCTGCCCCTTGTGTTTGGGTTGACCAGGGATATCTATCCATCCACTCACCATTCATCCATCCACCAATCCATTTATCTGTCATCTATTTATTGTGGCTGAAAGTAGGTAACTGTAGTTGACAGTGTAAACATGGCAATTTTTCCCTCAGTGCTGGGCAGCAAACCCAGGGCCTCACCGCATGTGAGGCAAGTGCTGAGCTACTCTTTACCCCAAACCTGTCTTAGTTCAGAAGTGAGTTTCAGCTTTGGCCTGTCTCCCGAAGTCAAGTTCTTACTATTGGTTAAAATGCCCGGCGTCTGTTCACTCTGAGCCTGTGTTTGTCTGTCGCACGACCCGTCATCTCCATTGAGCACCCTGGATGCCCCTGCTCCCCATGATGCTCCTTGTCATTCACGGGCTGGGCCCTGCAGTCCCACACTCATTTGTGGCCTTGTGTTGTCCTTTCCATAGTCAGCTGCTCACAGTTGTTGTCATGTCTCATTTTGCATGCGATCTGTTTACCTTACAAGATGCAGTGCGTGGCACTGAAATGGCCTGATCAATCAGTTGAGCAGACATAATAGCAGTGAACATTTATAAAGTGACACGTGCCAAACACTGTTCTCCTTGTATTACATGTTATCTCATTAAATTCACACAAAAGATCAGGAGGGAGAGTATTACGGTGCCAGAACTGGGCCATAGAGGGATTTGCCCAGAGTCACACAGCTGTTGGTGACACATGAATTATTGTCAGTGTGCCATATTGTGTGTGCATTGCAGTTTCGTTCCTCACAGAATCAGCGTGAGGTAAATACTATCGAATTTATAGTCAGAACTGAGGCATAGAGAGGTTAAACAAATCACTGAAGGACACGCAGCTAGGAAGGTGTTATATTTGGGCCATGGGTCCAGCTCTGAACTATTAGTACTAATTGGGTCAGATACCACTTACAGTTTGACCGCAGTACTCGGCATTGGGGCTGTCTGTGGCTGGTGCGTAGTGGGAAGAGCTTTGTTTGTTCACTGTACTGAAGGACCTCATTTAGAGACGGTATCTGGGTGATTTTCCTGGCCAAGCCTTCCTCATGGGCTTCACCATTACATGCTGCCTCCATTGTTAACAGCAATTTTTCTAGCATTGGGCCATTGCCTCCAGTTTAGGTCATTAGCAGCAATTCAGTTTCACTTTCCTTTAATGCTGTTGTATGTGTTTGAGTGATTCATTCACTAGTCATAGGTGATTCTTTTTTTTTTTTTTTTTTTTTCATGAAGGGGAGGTACTGGGAATAGAACTGTGCCTCAAGCTTGACAACTGGGCACTGCGCTGCTGAGCTATATCCCTGGCCCCTAATAGATAATTCTTATCTGTTACACAGGCAGTTCTCTGGAGGCATTAATGTAAAATATAGGTAAAAAAACCAAATCTTTGTTTAAGAGTACTGGTTCGAAGGGGTGGTGATATGTGAGCCTTTCTTTTTCTATTTTTAATGTTTTTCCTTCTGGAAAGGCAGAAGGGTTTACAGCAGCATAAGAGAAATTCCATTAAGAGGAAGAAAATCAGCAGGGTGTGGGGGTACATACCTATAATCTCAGAGCCCTCTGGGAGGCTGAGGCAGAAGAATTGCAAATTCAGTCTCAGCCTGGGCAACTTAGCCAGACCCATTCTCCAAGAAAAGAAGTCTGGGGATATAGCTCAATGTGAAAGTACTGAGTTCAAATCCTTAATACTGGGAGTTGGGGGGACATAGAGGAGGAATAAGTAAAACCTACTTTGCCTTTCTTTCCGTTTCCCCAGAGTCTGAATGGTGTTTGGCTGAACAGAGAGCGTCTGGAACCATTGAAGTTTTATTTCATCCGTAAGGGAGACCACGTCCAGCTTGGGGTGCCTCTGCAGAACAAGGAGCATGCGGAGTATGAATATGAAGTTACTGAGGAAGACTGGGAGAGGCTGTTTCCTTGTCTTGCTCCAAAGAGTAACCAGATGATGGAGAAAAATAAGGGCTCGAGAACTAAAAGAAAAAGTAGCGTAGACGAATTAGAGGGTCTTGGCTATGAGGGCCCCTCACATTTAAAGTCCAAAGTAAGTAAAGTGTCTTGTGAACCTGAACAGCCAGTGAAGTCACCAGGGAACGGTGAAGTAGCCAGTCAGCCCTCTGAGTATTTGGATCCTGGGCTGGCTTCTCTCAAGGCAAGTGAGAAGACCACAAAGGCTCATACTTGCCCCGAGCCTCCCACAGTCATAGAGCTTTGTCACAAGAAGCAGAAAGTCTCAAAGCCTTCAGCCTCTCAGAGCGGGTTAGAGCTATTCAGGGTGACCATGTCCAGAATCCTAAAGCTGAAAAGACAGCTGCAAGAAAAACAAGTTGCTGTTATGAATGTGAAAAAGCAAACCCAGAAGGGGAATGCAAAGAAAATTGTGAGGATGGAGCAGGAGCTGCAGGATCTGCAGTCCCAGCTGTGCACAGAGCAGGCTCAGCAGCAGGCGAGAGTAGAGCAACTGGAGAAGACTTTCCAGGAAGAGGAGAAGCAGCTCCAGGTACCCCTAGGCGGCAGCAAAGCTGGGGAATGGTGGGGAGCACTTGGTGAACCGTGGCCAGGGCTGCTGCTTTCCGGACTGGGAACCTAACTGGGATGTCCAGATAGGCTAAGGTGACGCGAGGATCCAGCAGGAGCATCACTGGTGCCGGGGCTTGGAGCGGAGGTATCTCAGACCCCAGGTACATTCAGGAAGAAGTGGGATAAAGGGCAGGATGCCACAGAACCACAGCACATGCTTTTTAAGCCAGTCGTTGTTCTCATGACTTAGACATCTCTGCTCTGTCAGCCAATCACTGAGCCCCAAAGCCTGTGCAGGTCGTCTGGTCACTGACCTTGTACCTGATCATTTGTCAGCTGTGAGCATTAGTTAACTCTAGCTCGCCTAAGAGGAAAGGTTAGAAAAGGAGAAAATGTGTTGCAGTTTCTGTCCTGAGCAACCGGAATGCACAGGGACGGGTGTAACGTGACTTTATGTTGGGTTCGGAGATAAACTACTTTCAGGAAGCTAAAATAACAACTGTCTTAGTGGTGTCAAGGTAACACCAAGTGTGTTCCCATCCCCGTGTCATTTGCCTGGATGACAAGTGCTTGCACAGAGCTTTAGGCTAGAGCTGACCCCGTCCCTGCTTAAAATGTCAGTTCCCGTCAGCCCGCAATCAGGCGTTACTCCCACCCAGGTGCTCAGGTGATGCTGAATGTCAAGAATTCCCTGTTGTTGACTTAGAACTAAGAGGGGCCAATCAGAACTGAAGGGAATAAGCTTTTATCTTTTGTTTGAGTTGCTCAGGGCAAGGAACAGCCCAGGGTAGCTGTGGCTTATTTCTTTTTTTGCGGGGAGCCCACTGGGAATTGAGCTCAGGACTTCATCCTTCCCAGGCAGGCGCTGCACCACTGAGCTAAATCCCCGGCCCACTGTGGCTCATTTCCGAGCAGTTTATGAATTCTGTTCTAATAGCCTCCGTTCATTTGAACTGGCATTGTTAGCAGAGGCTGTGGGTGAAGTAGCTCTTTCAGGTTGCATGTGTGTACCTTTTTGCTTTCCTTAGCCAGCCTACACTGGGTCTTCAGATTCATAGAGGGTGGGTTATGCCTGTGTGTTTAGTGTATCACACCTTCACCGGAGCAGAGCTGAATTTAAAGGGCAACGTGTTCATGAACAAGAGTGATTGCTAACTGATACGTGCGGTTACTCCGGGTGCTGCTGAAGAAAATCCTTTTCTGTAGTGGACTGTTACATGTGAGAAGGACTGGTGTAGAGAATTCCTCCAGGTCATGCATAAATTGCTGAGTGAAGAAGTATATCTAGTCTTTGTATTAGCTGCATCTGCCCATGTGGCCCTAGGGTTTTATCTCACTCTTGCTGTTTGTATAGAAACTCATTTAATCCTTGGTTTTCTTTTTCTTTTTACTGTGTGTGTGTGGGGGGCCTGTGTTGCCTGACACTAAGGAGTTTTGCTTGGTGGTTTTTACCATTATGTAATTTATTTTGAAGGGACAAGATGTGCTGAGCACATAATGTAATGGGAGAACAGTTTTGAGTCAGTCTATTAAACTAGACAACAGTTTCAAGTTGAGGGTGTTAGGTAATTCTTACAGATGCCAGAGCCGGAAGGTTCCTGTGGAAGGAACTGGGTATAGATTAGTGATGATGTCAGAGGGGCCCACGTAGGAAACGTAGCAGATGCTCAGCCCCAGAGAGAGGACGAGGGGTTTATAAGCTAAAAGCAGTGTTGACTGGGAGTGAAGAGACGGGGGCCAGGCTGAGGGAGGGAGGGCTCGTGAGTGCCAGCGTGGGAGAGCAGATCCGAATGTAGCGAGAAGTTTGGTGGCTCAGCAGTTCTCCGTTTCCGTCCAGTTGGGCATCATGGCATTAGTAACGTAGGAGGCTCGGACCGTCAGCCTGTGGATGTTCCAGAACCACCCAAGTGGTGGCTTGAGCTGAGTTTGAGTTACTGCTAACAGCTGGAAGGGAAGTGGGGGAATTATCACCTGTTCCCTTTTGCCGGTTTCCAGATGTTCACACTGGCTGGTTTGCTGCTGCATTTTATTCCTTCTCCCTGAAGTAAACCTTCCATCTTGTGTTGGCTTTGCAGGGTTTGGAGAAAGAGCAAGTAGAGGACCTGAAGCAACAGCTGGCCCAGGCTCTGCAGGAGGTGAGTTGCCTCTTGCTCCTGTGTGGAGATGATGGTGGTTTGCAGGCAGGAAGCAGCCAGACTTCACACGGCTCCTCGCTGCCTCTGCTGTGGAGCTGATGCCTCCGTGGCATCTCCAGTCTGCACGCGGAGCAGGTGGCAGCTGCTCTCGCCATCAGGCTGGAGATTCGGAGCCTCACAGATATGCCAGGTCTCAGCGTGGAAACTTACATCTTCATCTGGGTTGAGCTTGCTCTGGTGATGATGGAACAGAGCCGGTAGCAATTAAGGGAGGCTCTCTGGGGAAGCAGCTCTGCCTCAGGAAGGTGAGGGCAGAGGCGGGGGGTGCGAGCTGCGGCTCGGCCAGCAGGGCCTGTGAGGGCCTCCACGCCTCACCATCCCTGAGCCGTGGCTGTCCAGAAATCATTTGTGAATGCTGCAGTCTGATTGGGAGGGTGTATCCAAGCCAACACAACGTGTTAATTTAATAAAAGAGTAAGGCTCACAGGAATGAAATTCTCCTGGAAGACTTCTTGTAGTTCATTTCATTAAACTGCTTGTTTGATGATTTTTTCTTTTCTGTTCTGCCCTGTTCTGGTCTTGCCTGCTCTTCTTCCCCTTTTCTTCTTTCCTTTTTAACATTTGCACTACTGGGGATTAACCCCAGGGTTACTGCACTGAACTACATCCCAGCCCTCCTTTAATTTTTTTTGTTTTGAGACAGGGCCTCACTAAAACTCAGGCTTGAGTTTTTAATGCTTCTGCCTCAGCCTCCCAGAGTGCTGGAATTTCAGGAGTGTGCCACCTCATTCAGCATCTAGAACATTTGATTGTTCTTTCGTAGCTTTGAAACCTGCTTATCTTGCATCCTTTATGTGTTACGATTAATAGTTTGACACAGGTTTGCTCAGGAGGTCGGTGGGGTGGCTCAGATCCCCTTGAGAGAAGTGAGCACATTGCATTAGGATGTATTCTGACAAGGTTGGTTGTGATGGCACATAGCCTGTAATTGTAGCTACTCAGGAGCTTGAGGTGGGAGGATCATAAGTTTGGGGCCAGCCTGGCCAACTTAGTGAGACACAAAATAAAATTTTCAAAAGAGCTGAGTCTTTCTGGGTTCAGTCCCGAGCACCACAGTAAATGGATGAATGAATGAAAGGACTGAGATTGTAGGGCTTGCCTAGCATGTGTGTGGCCCTAGGCGCGGTCCTCAGCACTGTAAGAAAAGTAGAGTGTGATGTGTTCAAGGGGATTTACATTCATTCATTACGTATCTGTCTCAAGGTACTACCAGTTACATGGTAACTGTGTAACGGATCTTGTCTTGATTTCATTGACTTTGTAATGCATTAGATATTTGGATCTTTTTAGAATTTTATTTTCTGAGTTTATTGTATAGGGATGGAGAGTAGGTGTGTTTCCCATTTGGAGCATTTTTAAATTAATATTTTGGTATTAACTGACTGGAAAAGAATGAGGTTTTGTGCTTTGGAAATCCCTGAAAGATCGAATTTCCTGCATCCCAGCCCCTCACCCTGTTGAGATGGGAAGACGCACTATCATCTCGTGTAGGGTCCTTGGCCATCCATACGTTCCCCTAAAACAAGACGCTTTTAGGCCTTGTTTCTCTACCCTGCACCTGTGGGACACGCCACTCTCAGCTGCAGCAGTGGTGGGCTTTTGTTTGTTTTGTTCAGTTTTACTTGGTTTGGTTTTTCCAGTAGGGGGAATTGAACCCATGGGTACTGTGCCACTGAGCTACATCCCCAGCCCTTTTCATTTTTTATTTTGAGGCAGGCTCTCACTAAGTTGCCTGAGCTGGCTTTGAGCTTTGGATCCTCCTTCCTCAGCCTTCTGAGTAGCAAGGATTATAGGTGTGAACCTCTGCACCCGGTTGCAGTGGGCATTTTTTGTTGTACCATGCTGGGTCCCTGTGAAGTTCTCTTTACCCAGTTGATATAACAGTTGCATTTACACAGAACTTTAAAAACATTTCTGAATGCTTTTTACATCCGTTGTTAGCAGTTCTAGGGTTGGGGAGGGCACCTGTCTTGTCATTTTATAGATGAGAGAGTTAGGCACACACATCTAGTGAATGGACAGATGAAGAGGCAGGCTTCTGACGTAACTACTCTTTTCAGCAGACTACACTTTGTTTTTTTTTTTTTTTTTTGGTCAGTACCGGGCATCGAACTCACAACCTTGTGCCTGTCAAGGCGCTTAAGCCACTGAGCCAAACTCCCGGCCCTACTTTTTTTTGAGGCAGGGTCGCACTATGTAGTTCAGGCCAGCCTTGCTCACGTTGTAGCCCAAGCTGGCCTCAAACTCACAATGCTCCTCCTACCTTAGCCTCCTGAATGCTGAGATTAAAGGCGTGCACCACCACGCCTAGCTTGAGTTTAAACTTTTGTTCTCCCGTCCCAGCCTCCCAGAGTGCTAGGATTATGGTGTGCAGCACACCCAACTTGTTTTCCTTTTTTGTTGTCTTGTTTTGTGATGAGCAAGACATGAGCACCCTACCGCTGACCTATACCCAGCTGTCACCATGTCTCACAGACACAGAAGCTCTAGGCATTCTATGCAAGCCGTTAGCCGTGGTCAGTGAACTGTTAGCTCTCGGAAACGCTGGCCTGCAGAAGACACTGACAGGGCTCAGGCACTGGGGCCGTAAGTGTGTGTAGTGACTGATTAGAATGAATAGGTTAAAGATGTTTTCATTGAAAATGCCTGGTTTTCTTGAATCCCATTCTCCTTGCTTGTTTCTTGAAAGTTACTCACAGTGAGAGTAACCTCAGAGTTACTTACTAGTTCTTAAGCACTGCTTCCCAGAGTCACTTGGGTGGCTGGCTTTGTGTGTGCATGTGCATGTGCTACAGGGGAGTGAACCCAGGTCTGTGTGTGTGCTAGGCAAGTTCTCTACCACCGAGCCTCATCTCCAGCCCTTAAATGCACATTCCCTGGCCCCCAGCACACAGAGTCACACTCCGGAAGGCAGTGAAAGTTCTTGAGTTGATTTGCTCCACCGCTAAGATTGGGGGCGTTCCAGAGGGACCAGTGAGTTTCATAGTCTTCCTTCCTAGCTGACTGTCTCCGGGAAGAAAGCAGCAGGGAGGTGGGGTATCCTGAACGAAGAGAGACTGTATTTGGAAGTTGTGCACTCACTGATCCCTGAAGCAGAGTCCCTGGTTAAAGGCAGGCTTGTGTGACTGAGCGGAAGCTGCTGTGCGGCCCGTGCTGAGTGTGTCTCTGCTGTGTTTCTGCAGCATCAGGCCCTCATGGAAGAGCTGAATCGCAGCAAGAAGGACTTTGAGACAATCATCCAAGCGAAGAACAAAGAGCTGGAGCAGACCAAGGTACTGGGAAGAAGACAGAGGTTTAGGCTTCCTAACTCAGCATCTTCAACAACGCTAGGTTGCTATGGTGAATGAAGAGGGAGGTTGTGGTGCTGTCTGCCTCCGGGGAAATAACCTGTACAATTATTCAAGTCCATGAAAGCTGCGGCCTGTGAGCAGCATTTGTTTGCTGCCCTTGTTCCGAAGCCGAGTGCTGGGAATGAGGCACCTGTGTCTTACGCTACAGCCCTGTGTCTGTGGTGGACACTGCTTCAGATTCACTGATGCAGACTAAGGAGTAACTGTGGTCAGAATAGGCATAGCTCATCCTGATGTGTTTATGTAACAGCCCCACCCCCACCCCCGCCCCGGAGAACCCTTATAAACGTAGCCTAGGCTGGAGACACAGCAGGCGGGAGGTTGTGAGTTTGATTCCTGGTACCGAAAAAACCGAAAGATGACTGTAGTAATAAGAGGGAGTGAAGGGGCCAGTGGAGTGGGGAGACTGCAGCCCCGCCTTCAGCTCTGCTCTGCTTGGTCAGAAGGGTGGGCCAGCATTGCCAGGTCTTGTGATTTTTTTCCATAGCAAATGGAAATTCTGATGTCAGTGTGAACTACCCTGGAGTGGTTGTTATTATTTTTTAATTTAAGTGGTACATGAAACATAAAAGGCATGCGTTTTATGGGGTGGCATGTGATGTTTGAACACATGTATTAAGTTCAGTTTTTTGTACGTGTTTTTTAATACCACGGAGGCCAAGCTAAACAAGTCTGCAGGTTGGATCGAGGCCACAGGTTAGCAGTTCATAAGCGCTGACCTGAAATGAAGACCTGAGTCTACACCACATGCAGCCCTGCAGCTAAATACAGAGAGGAGGAAGAGACTTGTTTCTTTTTCTCTTTCCTTTTCCTCGAGTTAAGTCGCATAGTACCTCCTTCTCCCATCTCCAAGAAACAACTTTTCTTTCCAGTACTGGGATCAAACCCAAGGCCTTGGTGTGTATTAAGTGTGAGCTCCACCACTGGCTAATCGCCAGACCCACCACATCTTTTAAACCCAGAAACTCTGAGAACCATAAGTTTTCAGGGAACTTGCCTGTACCGTAGAATTGAGTCCTGACTCTATTGCCCTGAGTACTCCGACAGTCTGGTTGGTTGAAAGAGAAAATAAAAGGTGAAAAATGAACCAACCACTTGAATATAACCTAAAAAGTCATTTCCTCTCCTGTTCAGAGGTTCTTACTGCTTTCTGTTTTTGGATGAGATACTCACTTAATGCTTCAGATGAGCAGAAAACTAAAAGCCAAGCGGGTGCCGCACCCGTGTAATCCCAGCACCATGGAGCCTGAGGCAGGATTGTAAATTCAAGACTAGCCTGGGCTACATAGTAAGTTCATGGTCTCTACAGAGTGAGACCCTGTCTCAAAAAAAAAAAAAAAAAAAGAAAACAAAAAACAACAACAAAAAGAAAGCAACAACAAAAAGGAATAGCCCCTAAGGTCCTCCCTAGAAAGCACAACTAATAGGGAAAGGGCAGGGGGCTGGGAGGGCAGGAGTGGAAAGTGGTGGGTAGCACAGTGCTGGGGACTGAGGGAGCTCATCTCCAGCTGCCTGCCTCTGGGGCATGTGGATGTTCACCTCCGGAAGAGGCAGGTGCAGAAACACAAGGAACCTTCTAACCAGCCCAGGCTGTTGGCCTCTCTGGACTGTTCTTCACTGTTCTGTCTTGATGGTTTGATATTACCTCTGAGCTGCAGAGTGCTATAGACTACTTCAGTGACCTACCTTCATTTCTTTCCCATTGGGTTAATTTTGGGGAAGGAGACAAAACTACCATGCACATTTTGGAAAATGGTGTCTTAGTCCATTTAGGATGCTGTAATAAAATGTCATCAAGGCAGCTCATATACAAACGCAGTCTAAGGGCAAGGTGCCGGCAGGTTGGCATCTGGTCCCCAGGTGCTGCCTACTTGCCGTGTGTCTCCACAGGCTGGGAGAGGAAACTAGCTCCTGGGCCTCTTGTCTTTTGTAAGCCCACTAACCCCTTTCCGCCGATCCCTCATCACCCTCCACAGCTGTCCCCCCTGCCAACTTAATACCTTCACTTTGCGGTTAGGTTTCAGCATAAGTTGTGAGGCCCATGAAACGTGGAGAGAGGAAAGAAAGGAACTTAGTGCTGTTTCAGGATAAAAGGCAGGTCATAGAAATAAAGAGAGGGATCTTTTTCAGATGGGAAGGGGATCAAGAAATGAGGGAGGGGGAAGAGAGAAAGGGGATGAAAAATGGATCGAGATATGTTATGTGCATGTGGCAACTCCACACAGGGAGTGTAATCATTGTATACTGCAAACTTGGACTAATCAAAACTAAAAACTGAAGAAAAAAGAAGTTAGGGTTCTATATTAGCAATTCTTTTTTTTTCTTTTTTTTTTCTTTTTATCCTTGAAATAAAATGGATTTGGAAAAGTCTTTTGTTTTTGTTTTTTTGTTTTGTTACTTATTTTTTTGCTTGTTTTAGTTTGTTTTTTGGTTTTAAGACAGGGTCTTGCTATATTGGTCTTGCAGTGGCCCTTCTGCTTCAGCCTCCTGTGTGCTGGGATTATGGGTGTGTGCCACCATAACCAGGTATTTTGTTTGTTTGCTTGTTTTTGTTTTTGTTTCTCGGCACCGGGGATCGAACTCAAAACCTCGCACTTGCCAGGGCAGGCGCTTAAGCCACTGAGCCAAACTCCCGGCCCTCGTTTTTTGAGGCAGGGTCGCACTATGTAGCTCAGGCCGGCCTTTTTGCGCTCACGTTGTAGCCCAAGCCAGCCTTGAACTCACAACGCTCCGCCTACCTTAGCCTCCCGAGTGCTGGGATTAAAGGTGTGCACCACCACGCCTGGCTTGTTTGTTTGTCTTTTGAGACAGGGTCTCATCTTGTATAATCAGGTTGCTAGCCAGGGCTGGCCTTGAATTCTCCGCCTTGCTGGCTCAGCCTCCAGAGTGCTGGGGTTGTCAGTGTGTACTGCCACACCTGGCTAGAAAGCAGTAATTTGTAGGGAAAGTATTTTATCCCCCTGTTGCTGCCCCAGGAAGGCTGTTAACTTAAACTCCTTATGAATCCTACTCTAGACGGTCAGCCTTGCTTCTTGTCCTGTTGCGCATTCGCGGTGGCCTTCCCGAGTGACAAGTGGTGTGTGTCTTTGCAGGAGGAGAAGGAGAAGGTGCAAGCCCAGAAGGAGGAGGTTCTGAGCCACATGAATGACGTGCTGGAGAATGAGCTCCAGTGCATTATCTGCTCAGAGTACTTCATTGAGGTAATTGGGAGCAGGCTTCTCCCTTCATGCTCTCCAGGCTGCTTTTGCTGAAGGGTAACGTCCTGAAGGCAGGCATTGTTCTTCCAGGAGCTTATGACGGCTGTTTGATACCAAAGTGACTCTAGACTCTGATGACCCTCTCACTAGGTATAGAGTTCTTTTCCTCTACTGTCCTTTTTTCTTACTTGATTTTGAATATTTGTTTGGTACAGTTGACATTTTAGCTGCAAATAAACCCTTCATCTGTTTTTAGAGGGAAAAAATGAGGCCACACAGCATTAGAATTTTGAAGTATCGGGCAGAATCTGCCTCACACAGCCATTCTTTCTTTACTGTGAGCGGGTGCAATGCTACTTGCAGTGCCACCTTTAAACGGGCTGGTGCCTGTCATCGATTGTGGTCACTTTGGAAACTTAGGGGCCGAGTTGAATGTATTTCACAGGCTCTGAGGCTCCTTTTGAAAATGAAACATTTCTCCCCTAGGCTGCTGTTGGTTATCCTGTTGTATTTTCCTGTTTTAGTTTTCATAAATTTCTACCGTGTGTGACCAGTTTGTCTCACCTCCAAGTGTTAAGCTGAGGTTGGAGAGTGACAGTTCGTAGACCCCTTTGCAAAGGAAAACACACTCTTCCTCTTCTCTGGCAGGCTTTTGGGAGGCTGTGTCCCTTCCCATCTTGAAAGACCTTCCCACTCTCCTGGCCAGACCTGTTTCTCCTGTTTCTTTTGCTCTGAAGCTACTTCGACTTCAGGTCATAATTTCTCCGACAGTTCTAGCCAGGCAGTGCTACCCTTTGAAGAAGCTCAGTGTTGTTCTGGGGGTTTATGTAGAATGGCGGCAGAGGAAGTATGAGGAGAGGAAGGTCAGAGAGGGCAGCGCATTAGCCACCTTGGCGTTTGCACAGCCCAGCGGGACACACAGCTTCCCTGCGTGGTGTTCATTGTGCTGCCTGGTTTGTTCTGCTGGTCACCTTAAAGGTCATCTATCCTGAAAGCAGGAATGAGGACTTGTGAACCTCAGAAGAACTTGTATCTTGGACTATGCACGTAAACAGAAGTACAATAGATTTATATTCTTGGGCATGAAAAGAGTGCTGGCAGAAATGTGGCCAAATCTGAGGATTATGCAGAAGAGCTATTCAAGGACGAGTTCTGTCTTCGAAGGTGTGTCATTTACCTGTGGGTTCTAGCACTGAACTGTGTGTAATAGGTTAGCCAGTCTATTGCAGCTTTTAGTTCCTTTTCACCCAGCTTTTTTTTTTTTTAAGTGCTGATAATTGAACCCAGGCCCTCACACATGCTAAGTAAGCACTCTACAACTGAGCTGTGCCTCAGCCCCTCACCCAGCCTTTTAGGGCCTTTTGTATCATTTCACTTTTTTTTTTCACTTTCTAAGTCTTTTTAGGGATGATAACTCCTATTACTTTGAGCATTCAGTATAAGCTTCCCTTGCCTATTAAAATTGAGGTACTGGTTTAGCACTAGCAGGACATGAATGTGGTTTTCATAAGATTTCGGGTGTGCAATATTTGCATCATAACACTTTACCACTTACATCAGCAGCGAGTGTTTGCAAGGTAGTTAACTCACAGCCAGCATTTGGTGGAATAAAGCAGGTAAATCAACTGCCTGGGGCCTGATTCTGTGACCTTAACTGAGTCTGTGATTTTTCCACTAGCTTAAGACCTCTGAGAAAGGAAGAAATGAATCGTTAAGATGAAACTTCAAGTTTCCCATCCCCAAGAACAATTGGGATGAATACCTTTGTGAGTCTCCACATGAGGCTGCAGTTGACTTTCCTTTGTCCTTGGAAGTTAGCTCCTGTTCTGACTCGGGGAAGGTCAGCATAACAGATGTGACTCATGTGTCTCATTTGCATTGTAGGCTGTCACCTTGAACTGTGCGCACAGCTTTTGCTCCTATTGTATCGGTGAATGGATGAAGCGGAAGGTAGAATGCCCCATTTGTCGGAAGGACATCAAGTCCAAAACCCACTCTCTTGTGCTAGACAATTGCATTGACAAAATGGTGGATAAGCTGGGCTCGGAAGTGAAGGAGCGAAGAACTGTCCTCATTAGGGAACGGAAAGGTGAGTGGGTGTGAGAGTCTCTAACCCCTCAGTGAAGGACTGTTCTGTTTATCTTTTATTTTTCTATTGGGGAGTGAGAGAGTCAGATAAATAATAACAACAACATCTATTACTATTTGAGGTACTGGAGCTCAGATCCAGGGCTTCTCACATTCTAGACAATTGCCCTACCACTGAACCATGTCTCATCCCCAGTTAAATGATTCTTAAACTACGGGCAAGTTGGAAGAAATGGGAGCGAGTAAAGGGAGTTCAAATAGCTGTGCGAGGGAGTTGAAGTAGTGGTAACCTCCACTATTTGAATATCAGGGAAATGGGAAGCTTAGGGGTGTGTGTCTTGGGTGCTGGGAGTTTTATAAAAAGATGCGATTGGAAAACACGTCTGGCTGGGCATGGTGGTGCACACCTGTAGTTCTGGCTACTTGGGAGGCTCAGCAGGAATTCAAAGCTAGCC
>RJWM01037260.1:0-10548 GCA_004363535.1 Dasyprocta punctata
TCCCTCTGAGGACTGCTTTCATTGTATCCCACAGGTTCCGGTAATTTGTATTTGCATTTTCATTCAATTGTAGATATTGTTTAATTTCTTCTTTAACTTCTTCTGTGACCCATTGGTTATTTAGGAGGGTATTATTTAATTTCCATGTGTTTATGCGGTTATTGTAGGTTTTTTTGTCATTCATTTCCAATTTTACTGCGCTGTGGTCAGATAATATGCATGGAATTATTTCAGTTCGTTTGCATTTACTTAAGCTTGTTTTGTGGACCAGTATATGATGTATTTTAGAGAATTACCCATGTGCAGCTGAGAAGAATGTGTATTCTGATATTGATGGGTGGAATACTCGGTATACATCTACTAGGTCCATTTGTTCACAAGCTTGATTCAGTTCTGCTATTTCTTTGCTGATTTTTTGTTTGGTTGATCTATCTCTCTGTGACAATGGAGTGTTAAGGTCCCCTGTTATAACTGTATTATTGTTTATTTGGTTTTTCATGTCTATTAAGAATTGTCTTACATAGTTGGGCGCTCCCATATTTGGTGCATATATGTTTATGATTGTCATCTCTTCTTCTTGAAGTTTTCCCCTAACAAGTATGTAGTGACCTTCTTTATCTCTTTCAATCATTCTCAGTTTGAAGTTTGCATGGTCTGCAAACATAATAGCTACCCCTGCTTTTTTCTGGGTTCCTGTTGCATGGAGTATTGTTTTCCAGCCTTTGATTTTTAGTCTGTGAATTTCCTTTTGAGTGAAATGTGTTTCTTGTACAGAGCATATTGTTGGGTTTTGTTTCTTAACCCACTCTGCTAGTGTGTTCCTTTTTATTGGTGAGTTGAGACCATTTTACATTGATTCATATAACGGATATGTACTGACTCATCCCTGTCATGATATCTTTCTGTTGTTGGTTTTCTGCATTTTCTGTTTTAATTATTTGCCCTGCTTAGTGGTTTCCTTTTGTTGTTGTTCTTAAGACTGTAGCTATGTTTGTCTCTTTCTAGAGTGTCTTATAGTGCTCTTTGTAGTGTTGGTTTGGTGTCCATAAATTTCTTTAGTTGTTCTATGTCATGAAAGTATCTTATTTCTCCATCAATTTTTAAGGATAGTTTTGCAGGGTACATCAATCTGGGTTAAAAGTTGTTTTCTTTCAGGATTTGAAATAGTTCACTCCAAGCTCTTCTTAACTTAAAGGTTTGTGTTGAGAAGTCTGCCGTGATTCTGATAGGCTTTCCTTCATAGGTGGTCTGTTTCTTTTCTCTGACAGCTTTTAGTATTTTGTTCTTGTGCTGTATTTCTGATACCCTTATTATTATATGTCTGGGTGAGGATTTATTTTGGTTATGGTTAACTGGGATTCTATACGCCTCAGTTACCTGTATTTCAGATTCTCTTCCCATGTTTGGAAAGTTTTCTGCTATTATTTCTGTGAATAGTCTTTGCAGGTCATTAGTATTGACCCCTGCTTTTTCATTTATGCCTATTAATCTTATGTTATTTCTCTTGGCATTGTCTTACAGCTGTTGAATTGTTGTTTCTTGGTTCCTTACTATTTTTAGGAGATCTTTTCTTTCGTGGCCATGATCTCCCATGCTGTCTTCAAGATCTGAGATTCTATCTTCAGCTTCATTTAAGTGGTTTTTCAAACTTTCCATGGAGTTTTTCATTTCATGCATTTCCCTTTGCATCTGTTTCATGCATTCTATTTGTGTCTTATATTGTTCATTCAAGGTTTCGATCATTTTCTTAAGTTCTCCTATTTTTTTTTTATCTTGCTCTTCTTTAGGTATACATAACATTTCTTTAATAATGATTCTCATTTCATTTTTTAGCTGAGAGAATATTTCTGATTTGAATTTCTCTATAGCTTCTTCAAGTTGTTTCTTTATTGCATTTTGTATCATTTCAGAAAGTCCATTTGTGTGACTCCCACTGTCTTCCATTTCAGTGTCTCTTGGGTTTGTTCTTTGTGGGCTGGGGGACTGAGACTGCCTCTTGGTCTTTAGTTTTGTCATTTTCTTCTAGAACCTATGTGGCACTGTGTCCTGCGAGGCTGACTGGGCGTTGCACTGAGGGTCGCGCTGAGTGATGGGTCGCTCTGAGTGGTGGATCGTGCTGAGTCATGGGACCCGGTAGAGCTGGGTCCTGCACACAGCAAGGGAGGGCAGCCTTCCGGGGTGTGCGGGTGGAACCTCCGCCTTAACTGGGTGGGGGCCAAGGCCTCCTGGTCCCAGGGAGTTAGGCGGAGTGTACCCCGGAGTGCGACACCACCTGGGCCCTGGGTCTGTCTGCAAGTTCAGAGCTACAACTATGCCAGGGCAAGCCTGGGCGAGTCCCAGGCCTGCAGTGCTGGGGCCTTGCTCCCGGCTGGGCTGGGCTGGGCTGGGTGGGGGTCCGGTCCGTGAGCTCTGGGATGCGGTGTGCACAAGCCGCTCCACTGAAGTATGGAGCTCACTCACGCTCTTCACTCTGGTCGGGGGAGCACAAGCTCTCCAAGGCCCTGCAGCTATGTTGGTCAGTCCCTGATGAGCAGCCCTGGGGTCCTGGGCTGATCTGGGCTGGGCTGCATACCTCTGTGTCCTGCGAGGCTGGCTGGGCATTCCCCTGAGGGTGGCACTGATTCTTGGGTCGCACTGAATCCGTGTTCTAAGTTTTAAAATTTCAACTGTGTTTATAGAACTTAGAAAAATGTTACTTTATGCAAAGTAGCAAGTCTTATAGAAGTAGTTGTTTTCTTGGTGCTTTTTTAAAAAAAGGTTTAAAAGTATAATTAAGCCTATATTTTGTGATTGATTTTCGGTCTGTGTTTTGACATTCTTTCCCTTCTTTTTTTCCCAATTTCATTTATGAAGATATGCTTAGATATTGAATGTTTAGACATTGAATACAGGCACAATTGGGTAAAGGCACAATTAATCATACTGGTTATGAACTCACAGTAGTCCTCCTGCCTCAGCCTCCTGATTCTTGGATTACAGGTGTGTGCACCCACGCCTGGAGCTTCTTCCAAGAATTTTAAAGTACTGTATATGTAAGACAGATGAGAAGTCCCACATTCACTTTTCCCCTGCCAGCTATAGAGGAGAAAATAAATAAATAAAATTCTTGGAAGATTAAGAGATATAATGGTGTCAGCTGGTTGCTTTTGGCATTTTTGTACAAAGAAACAAAGGAAAAGAATACACTCAAAGATTTAATAACTTCCCAGCTCCATCTGTACAGAGGGGATAAAAATGACGGAGTAACCACCACAGCAAAATACAGCCTCTCTAGGACTGGGAAACCAATAGTTTGGTGAAGAAAGAAGTCGATTTCTAGAAATTGGGAGGGAGCTGACAGAACCATTGGAAACAGCGTGGAAGTGGGACCTAGGGAACACCTCGCAGAGGAAAGAACAAAGCGCCGGGCCAAGGTCTGCTGGCTCCCGCCAAGGGCACTGTCTGCTCTGACACGGGGCAGCCTGCGGAGGCCCGGCCGGCGGCGCTCGCCCCACCCCCACGGAAGGCCCGCAGCGCTCTTCTGTTTCTTCTGTCTGTGCGGCTTATTAGTGCGTGTTTGCGGCGGGCGATACGGTCCTGTAGGGAACTGCGCCAGTCCATCCCGCATCGTAATTGTTTCGTCCCCTTCCCCTCCTCTCCATCTCTTTGTCCTTTTCTCATTTTCAAAAGATCCACTTCCCTATTTCCTACTGCCTCTCTCTCTCTCTTTTTAAAATTTTAATGGTACATTTTTAGGTGTACATAATGATGACATTTGGGTCACAGGGACTGGGTCTCTGTACATGCTATATCTCGCTGCTTTTTTTCCCATTCCTTCTATTTTCAGCCCACTTCCCCTCCTTATTTAGAAAAGCTTTGTTTCCATATTTTTCTTTTATTCTTTTTTTTTCCTTGTCCCTTCCCTTCTCTATTACTTCTTTTTTTTTTTTTTTTTGTACCGGAGATCAAACTCACGACCTTGCGCTTGCCAGACAGGTGCTTACGCTGCTGAGCTAAATTCCCAGCCCTTCTCTACTCCCTTGCTTCATTTATATTTTAGGTTTCTCAAGAGAAACCATGTGATATTTAAGCTTGTAGATCTGATTTGCTTCACTTTTACAGTATAGTCTCAAGTTGTATACATTTTCCCACAAGTGACTCAAGTTTATCCTTCTTTATGGCAGAGCAATAGTCCCTTATGTATAAATATTTATCCGACTGAACCAAAAAAGAAAAAAACCCAAATTAATGCAATTAGAAATGAAAAAGGTGAAACTACAAAGATCACATCTTAAATCCAGATTATTAGCAACTACCTCAAAAACCTGTAGTCCAGTCAATTAGAGAATCCAGAAGAAACCGACAGATTCCTAGGTACACAGGAATTACGAAACTGGACCAAAAGAATAACCCAGTAACAGGGAGTGAAACCGAGGCACGAATCAGATCCCCGGTCTGATGGACCCATGGGAATGGTAAAGGAAGTTCCGGGGAGATTTAATACCGCTGCTCCTCTAACTGGTACAGCAGGGGTGACTGGGAAATAAACAGACAGGCCCAGGGCTGCGGGTCTGGAGCGGTGGGCGGGGCCTGTCGAGTTCACCATACCAGAGCGCCATACAGACCCTCTCGCGAGCTCCCACGAGATGTGGACTGCATAAAACCGGCTGGACGCCACGCAGAGCTTGCTGGGGCGCCTCGCTGAGCCGCTGTTATGGGAGCTGACACCCAACGTTCTGGCAAAGCCAGCTGGGGCGTCCAGCCGCGAGGGCGAATCTCAGGTATTGGAAACCAAGGTGAGGCCCGTGTTGGGCATAATTATTTTTTCTCTACAGCGAGGCAGTTTCTCTCCTCCTCCCTCACACTCTATCCCAGGCTGGGGTGAGGGGTCTCCTCCAGGTCCCCGGGGCGGTTGGCCGCTGTTCTAGGCCTGGGGAAGGCGACGGGAAGGTCGGATCCTGTGTCTCTGCAGCCGCTGGCCCTCTCCGCCCCATCCTTGTCTCTGCTGGCGCTGGATCGCGTTTGCACTTTGAAATCACCGGTCCCTCTCTCTCTGTTTGTTTCGTTTGTTACTTTGTTGCTCTTTTTGGAAAGTTCCAGGCTTACTTTGGTTTTGTAAGTGGCTTTTCTTTCTCGTTTGTGTTGCGACCCTGCTTCTTAGATGCCCATAAGCTCAAAGGTTAGCGACTCCTGTAAACAAGTAATCTCCCAGACCTTTGAAGCAGGCAGGACACCAGTGACATGCCGCTTTAAAGCCATGAGAAGCTGTGCCTCACTGACGGAAGTAGCCTTCTCTGAGAAGGACCACGAAAGGCAGGTTTTATAGTCATCAGCTCACAGTCATTGAAGGTAAACCTCTTACCCTAAGAACCTCTGCTCAAAAGGCAGAACTGGTAGCTCTTACTCAGGCATTGATTTTAGGAAAAGGAAAAGAGTGAAAGTTAGGCATCTGTTCAGACTCCAGATAAGCCTTTCTGGTGCTATACACCCACACTCTGCTCTGGATGGAAAGAGGCTTACTGACAAATAAACAACCATCTATAAAACACAGACAGGAAATGCAACAGGTCCTAGAGGCAATCCATCCTCCAGATAGGTCGCAGTCATCCACTGTAAAGGACACCAGAGAGACACATCTGAAATCTCCTTGGGAAATCAAAAGACTGATAGGGAGACAAGGGTAGCTCTACAGCTCTTTAGGACTCTAGCCTTAATCCTAATTCTGAGGAACCATTAAAACCAGTGTGTACCCCCCAGGAAAGTAAATGGGCCTTAGGACAAGGAGGAATTAAAAAGGAACTAGTGGAACTTAGGACATAAACTTGCCCTTCCCCAAGGGATACAATGGATGCCTATAAAAATACTTCATGATTCCTTCCACGTGGGAAGAGATGCCACACTGGCAGCGGTCACGTTGAGTTTTCACAGGACTAGGGCTAATGACAACCTCCAAAGCTTGCCCACTTTGTGCCTACACCAACCCAGGCAAGCCCAAATGGCCTCCTTTGTTAGACCCTGTAAAAATTTAGAGAGGGAACACCAGCAGGCCAGTGAAAGCCAAAATGGAAAGGCTCCTTTTCAGTGATTCCCTGAAGCACCCACTGCAGTAAAGGGGGCGGAGACAGATAACTGGATTCATCTTTCGAGATTAAAGCTAGTCCTACCTGAACTGTCTAAAGAACAAGATCACCCAAAAGGAAAAAGCTACTCCTGTGACCCTGTGGAAAACTTGAGATACTGTATCTCTTTAAAAAGCAAGCCTGCAGTCCAGCTATACAGATAAGTAAACAAGATCTTGCTAAGGCCATGGCTGCCAGAGGCTTGGTAATTTATTGGACACATCTCTGACATACATTCTTCTCTACAGCAAGTGTGGCAACTGATCTGTTCCTCACACCTGGGCTAATGGTAAAGTTTCTTTCTACCATTACCAGGCAGCTCAATGGTCATTCTGCTCATTATTTTCTGACAGGTCTTGCTTTCAACCCAGCCAGCAAACCACAATACCCCAAGGTAGTTGGAGAGTACAGTGGACCCCTGAAATTTGTGGGGGTTACGTTCTTAGAGCACCTTTGAATTGTGAAAAACCATAAATTTCAGATATGGTCAGAAAAAATGCCTATAAATGCCTATTTCTACAGTTTAAACCAAAGTGTGTTATATGTCTCCTGCAGTTAAGTAATTTAATAGAAATATTGTAATTAACAAAGCCTTAGAAGGTGCTAGGTGCTTTGGTGGCATCTTAGGGCTTTAAGAAGAATAAAACCGAGAACATTCGAGACAGCCACATTGAATACAGCAACCTGTTAGGATGCAGGAGTGCTGGCGCGGGAGACGGGCCACAGGGCAGCATCTGAGCAACAGCAAGAGCTGAATAACGCGCTTGGATCGGAAACCTCCCAGCAGAAAGCTAACTGCAGAGGAGAGCTGCGGTTTCCACGAAATTGCGGGGACTTCCGGGAACAATTATTAGTTAGGTTCTAAGGAAAAACCTAAGAACAACTGAGGTGGCAAACTCTGAATCAGAACTTCGAGGGGGTGCACTGTATATAGTCCATGATAGGTAGGGCATGCAGCCCCTTCCAGTTTGCAGCAGCTGCAGACAGACACTGCCGCTCCTGTAGCACCCCAGAGAGATTTATGGGTTTTATATCTCTCAAGGAGAAATAATAGAGAAGGTCAGGCGTAGCAGAGCTGGCTGGGAAATGAGTAGGACCTGTCAGTCTCCAGGTCCCAAAGCTGGGGATGTAGCTCAGCAGTGCAGCACCTGCCTGGCAAGCGCGAGACATGAGTTTGATTCCTGGTACCCCCCCAAAACCCAAAACAATAACAAAAACAAAAAAATTTTCAAGATCCCAAGGTGGTGCCAGATAACTCTCAGGATCCTGCATGCAGAATTTCTCTTGCGCTCCCTGTCGATACTCACAATAGCCCACCCTGCAGTGAGCACTTTTGTTTAATTTTTTTTTTTTTTTTTTTGGTGCCAGGGATCAAACTCATGACCTTTATCTTCCCTGGCCTGCACGGAGCACTTCTGTTGTCACTTTTTATGTTTTTTTCCTGTTTGTCCTAAGTTTACTCTGCATAGCTAGTTCTTCCCCTTCTCCTTCACCCCTCATTTTGAAGTAAACTTCTGGCATCATTTTTTTAGCTTTCCTCATCTAATTCCTTGTTGGAGACAAGAAGGACCTGCAATACTTTTGTTTGGTGAGCCACTTTTACAGGAACAAGGGCTGATGTCCCACAACACCAAATGTAAGCCCTTATCATGGGACAAGTTCCGCAGCCTGGAAGGGGATCTGCACTCCAGTGAGGTCCCGGATCAGAGGAGAACGGGCTCTCAGAGGGGGAGGCAGACATTCAGCACCCCATGGAGCCGAGGACACTGAAGCCCTAAATGCTGATGAGATTATTTTGCCAGAGGCTTCTGCAGTTTTAGTGGCAGTTTTCCCCATCCCTTCCCCCTCTGGTGCTGGCCTCTCTGCCTCTGCCTGAGGGAACTAATCCTGCGTTGCCATGGGAACAGGCTTGTTCCCATGCCGTTATCTAGCAAGGCAGCTGACACTCCTCAGTGCCTGCCCTCCACTTACTTCTGCCTGTGTCCCTGGAACCAGGATAAAATGCTGAAGTTGAGGTACACAGTGTAACCCATGAGAAAGTATGCTACATTCCCAAAGGAACTTCTGGAATTTTCTAATTCTTATGAGCAGAGGTATGGGGATTAGGTATAAAAGTGTCATGGAATGGTGGAAGGAACCTAAACCTGGATCAGGCTGAATTTTCTTGATAGGGGCCCAGTAAGCAGAGATTCTGGGTTTAGTGTTAACAGCTTATCAAGTTAAAATGTGTTAACTGTTTATTTGGCTTCTTGATTGAAGCATAGCTCAAAAGATGGCCCAGGGTGAATAAGCTGGGAGTGCCTGGTATTTCTTGGTTTACTGTGGACGAGGCCATTCAGAAGTGCAAACAGATGGGAATGCTGGGGCATCTGCCAGATAAAACCTAATCCTCAACCCTGCCCCCTTTACCAGTACTTTAAGAAACAGATTTTTGAAGGGAGCACCAGCACCCCTCAGAACTCCGTCGTAGGTCTTCTCTGTGCCAGACTTTTCGGAGGGGACCACAGGCAGTCAACTAGTAAGATTGGATCTTGTAGTGCAGGGCCACGCGACAGCGCTGAACTGCCAAGGGCAAGGTGGGCATTCTCACCACAATGGGCAGGAGAGGCCAAGCAGTGACGGGAATGGTGTAGACCTATGGTGTTGGCTGATTGATCATGGCATTCAACCTGCATTTTCACTGGATTTAGATAACTAGAAAAATTTGAGGACAAATGAACAAAAACTTACCTTAAATAATAACACAGAGAATCACAGACCCTTCAACGAATTCCCAGACATGTTTAAAGAGACCCAGAGCCCCTCGAATAAAGGGTAGGTCAGGTCCTCTTGAGGAAGGATCCTGGTACACTACCAAAAGCATACGGTTAATCTTTTTCCCATCCTCCCTAACAGGGTAACCATATGATAAGGAAAAGAAAATAGACATTTTGGGGATACTGAACATGGGTCTTGAACTAACATCAATCCCATGGAGAACCAAAATATAATTGTGGCCCTCCCATAGGAGTCTGTTGGATTGTCACAGTTTGTGACTGGATGTCCCTTCAAAGCCTCTCAAGGCCTCATGTAGTCCTGCAGGGGTAGGGCAGGCTTTTCAGATGCAGCTGAATCTAGAGTTTGTGACTTGGTCATTGTCTAGTGCTGGGAATGGGCGAGCGAGTGCTATACCCACTGTAGGGCAAGTAGCCTGTGTGCAATATAAGGGACGGAAGAGAGGCTTGCTTTCCCCATTTGCTCTGGTTGCTTTTGCTGTCTTCCACTGCCATGATCTGTCGCCCCTGTGCCACGCTACCCTGCCTTGGAGCCAGCTGATTATGGACTGAAACCTCTACAAACTGAGCTAAATAAACCTTTCCTCCGTTAACTCAGGTATTTTGTCTCAGCCATGAGAAAAGTATCTAAGACACAGGTCAGGTGATCAATGGCGGTTTAGCCAGGTCCAACTCACAGCACATCCAGCAGATCCCCAGGTCCATCTTGCGATCATTTTCCCAGTTGCAGGTTGCATACTTGGGATAGGTATTCCTACACCTGTCAGGATAAAGGAAAAGGTGAAGCAGAGGTTCAAGCTCAACAGGACAGGTTTATTTCAGAACAAACCTGACAGGGACGGCTCTGGCATTGATTAGCAACTCTTGCATAGGGGATGGGGTCTTTTGTAGGGTCATGGGGGAGGGGAGTTCAGGGAAAAGGGGTGGGCCCACCTGCCAAGAACCAGGCTTGAGAGAGCCAAAGTGGTAATGACCACCCAGGAACAGGGTTTGGGAAGGCGCAGGGCACAAAGGCTGCAGTCAGTAGCAGGGCTGATGATGTTCTGAGCCCCCAGCCACAGCTGTACCGGAGCGGGCAGGTATGGAGGGGTCTCGGGTTGGGATGGCAATGGCTGGAGTCCTTCAGTACCTTCCAAAACTTGGCTGCATAAAGGTCCTAGTCATCCTGCTGCCTTTGCCCAGAATCGCTGAACTGAAAATTTGGGGGACATTTTTTCTTTTTCCATTGTGGAAATGCATTCATTTCCAGGCACCCCATGGGGCAGGCTGACTGTGCCGGTCCAACACCATACCCACTCCGTGCCCCGGTGACTTCAGGGCAGCGTGGTGTGGCGATGTGGGCTTTGGGATCCGCTGCAGAGGCAGATGGCTCAATTTCTAGTTGTGTGTGGGTGGGTAATGGAGGCGTGGCCCTGGGGTCCAGGTAATCCCTCGCCCCTTCTGCCCTGGCGCTCTTCCCCACTCGGCCTCTGGCCACCGGGAACTAAGCGCCGTATTCCACTATCTGCTTCCGCCATGATTTTTTTTTCTCTCTTTTTGTTTCAGGTTCTTTGCAAAGCAATTGTGAAGAGGCCTGGAAGAACATAGCAGGAGCTGCACTTCAGCGATCACTCTTCAGATTAGGTCAAGACACATCCTCTAGAGCCAGGGCGCAGCAGGCCACCGCTGGTATGCCT